>PVHP010028459.1:0-23100 GCA_004024765.1 Zapus hudsonius | reverse complement strand
GGGGGGGACGTGGTGATTGATAGCAACTGCTCAGGGTGTGATTTTGGAAGAGAAACAAAGGGTTTTAGAACAGAAGGTGTCAAATTAAACTTTGTCAGTTTGAGAAGTAGTAACATCCGGGATGTTTTTATCCATTTATTTACAGGAGGCTACTGTTTATATTCTGTCCTCATTCGATGCAGTGTAATGTCGCCTGGCAGTTAGACTTTGGGCTGTTCCTTGTCTACTCTTAGAGGTTTTCTGAGAATGGATTGGTCTGGGTATTTTTAGGCTTGTTTGACCCCTGTCTTGTCTGCTGCTCAAACAGTTGTTGTCTGGTTTAATTTTATAGGTCTTTATTTTATTTATATTTATTTATTTATGAAAGAGACAGAGAGAAAGAACACCAGGTCCTCCAGCCCTTACAAATGAACTCCAGATGCATGTGCCACCTTGTGCATCTGGCTTTACGTGGGCACTAGGGAATCGAACCCAGGGTCCTTCTGCTTTGCAGGCAGGTGCCTTAACTGCTGAGCCATCTCTCCAGCCCCTAATTTGATTTTTTAAAAATATTTTATTTATTCATTTTCAAGGAGAGAGAGAGAGAGAGAGAATGCACCAGGGCCACCACCTTGTGGGTCTGGCTTATGTGGGTCCTGGGGAATTGAACCCTGGGCCTTAGGCACTGGAGGCAAGTGCCTTAACCGCTGAGCCATCTCT
Source organism: Zapus hudsonius (assembly GCA_004024765.1). Lineage (NCBI taxonomy): Eukaryota > Metazoa > Chordata > Mammalia > Rodentia > Dipodidae > Zapus > Zapus hudsonius. The sequence continues at coordinate 22,401 of PVHP010028459.1, read as the reverse complement.
CCAGCCCCTAATTTGATTTTGAGAGTCGTTTCTCATCTCCCCTTGCCTCTTTAAAACAACCAAGCATGATCTTCTATTCTCCATCTTCCTTTCCCAAGTGAATCTATATACCTAGTTTGTCAGAAGCAATAAGGTACTTTGGAGAATTATTGTGTGGGGTTTTATTTGGAGGGGTTAGGGGGAGAGTTGTGGGTTGAGGTAGGGTCTCACTCTAGCCCAGGCTGACCTGGAATTCACTCTGTAGCCTCAAACTGGCTAAAACTCACAGTGATCCTTCCAACCTCTGCCTCCTAAGTGCTGGGGTTAAAGACGTGCACCACCAAGCTCTGAGATCTTGTGAATATTTCAGATGTCTTCCCGAATTCATTCATCAACAGCATCACTTATGGAAAACCCACAGAGGAAAGGCATTGTTTTATTCGTCCCTTTACCTATGATCAAATCATAGATTAAATTACTGTCATCATCAATAGAATCACAATCCCTCAGATTTGAGGTAGTCAGACTATTCGAAGGTTAATAAATAATATTAGAAGTGAATCTTTTTTTATTTTGCTCGCGCTGCTTGGAAATCCATGAGTTTATCTCTATACCGACAAAAACACAAATGTGTCAAAATGTTATGTTTCCCATAAGTCCTAAGAGAGACAAGTGCATCCAAGAAACCATATACAAACCCTTTGGGGATGTTTAAAAATAATAATTGTATTTATTTCCAGAGAGAGAGAGAGAGAGAGAGAGAGAGAGAGAGAGAGAGAGAGAGAGAGAGAGAATATGTATGCGTGCACCAGGGCCTCCAGCTGCTGCAAACTCCAGATGCAGGCACCACCCTGTGCATCTGGCTTTATGTGGGAACTGGGGAATCGAGCCTGGATCATTAGGCTTTGCAGGCAAGAGTCTTAACTGCTGAGCCATCTCTCCACCCACGCCCCCTCCCTTTTGTGGTTTTTTTTTTTTTTTTTTTTTTTTTTTTGGCTACCCTTGTAGACCTAACAGTTCCCAGCTGCGCCATTAGATATTTTTATTAGAAGCATCTGATTTCCGTCTCGTAAAAACCATCATGTCTCTTAAAAGGCAAAGACATGCTTCCACTTACAACTCATCAAATTATTTTTAGAGAAGGAATTAGAAATACTACTTTAGGGCAGAGGTTAATAGCAAACTACTGGAGATGTTATGTTAGTCATGGGCAATTAATAAAAATAAGAATCCAGCTCGTAAGTATGGAGACACAGAAGTGATAATAGAGAAAGGAAAATATTTGCTGAGCGAGTCGGGGCTCTTTTTCTGAAATATTTGTTCAACCAGCATGAGTGGGATTGTTTAGGAATTAGCTATCATTATTAGCCATTTTAAAAGAACTAATGATTTTCTTTTCCAAAGAACATCTGTGATCCGCATTTTTCCCCTACATATATCCAAGTGTTAACTGATCTCTGCCTTACTTTAAAAGTTTCTGAAGGATGAAAAAATCTTCAGAGCTTCTCAGTTTCTTCAAGAAGCCTTTCATACACAACTTGTTCCTAATTTAACATTTAGCAATTTTTAGCTCCAAGCTTTAAAAAAATACTTCAGTGTTTAGAACGCGGTGTGATAGATAGTAGACTTTGCTGGGTTCTTAGGAACCTTCTAACTCTACTTGAAAGGTAAATAAAATCATACAATTTGGGGGGGGGGGTTTGGACAACCATGGCCTGTCTGTTTGTCATAGCTGAAGAATGCAGAAAAGAGGGGGATGGAAGGGGAAAAAAATGTAATCTTTTTTTAAAAAAATATTTTGGCCAGGCGTGGTGGCGCACACCTTTAATCCCAGCACCTGAGAGGCAGAGGCAGGAGGATCACTGTGAGTTCAAGGCCACCCTGAGACTACAGAGTGAATTCCAGGTCAGCCTGGGCTAGAGTGAGACCCTACCTCGAAAAACCAAAATATATATATATATTTTAATTTACTTAAGAGAGAGTGTGTGAAAGAAAGTGAGACAGAGAATGGGTGCACCAGGGCCTCCAGCCACTGCAAACGAACTCCAGATGCATGTGTCACTTTGTGCATCTGGCTTTACGTGGGTGCTGGGGAATCGAACCTTGGTCTTTAGGTTTTGCAGGCAAGTGCTTTAACCACTGAGCCATCTCTCCAGGCCTCCGTGTCATCATCACGATAACCACAAAGTGTTTGTGCTGACACGATTGCACGCCTGTCTCTTTCACACACAGGAGCGAATACTCACTTAGCTTCCTAATACAAATTGGGTAAGCTGAGGGCCTTGGAGAACAGTTTCTAAATTTCTGTTAGGTTTCTTCCATACCTCAGTGTCCCGCTGGTGACCAGCCAACATGAAGATTGGAGAGAAAGAAAAGCACTCTTATCTTTGCTTTTCTCCTGTCTCGTGTCCTTGAAACCTGAAAAATATGTCTTTCTTGGGGCTGGAGAGATAGCACAGTGGTTAAGGCACTTGCCTGCAAAGCCTAATGACCTGGGTTCGATTTCCAAGTGCCCACGAAAGACAGGTATCTATAACTCTATGTCTGGTTATTCATCACAAACAGAGCCTATCTTCTCCATAGCTATATATACCCCTCCTTTCTTTCTTTCTTTCTTTCTTTCTTTCTTTCTTTCTTTCTTTCTTTCTTTCTTTCTTTCTTTCTTTCTTTCTTTCTTTCTTACTTTCTTTCTTTCTTTCTTTCTTTCTTCCTTTCTTTCTTCCTTCCTTCCTTCCTTTCTTTTTTTCTTCTTTCTCTCTTTCTTTCTTTCTTTCTTTTTTTCTCTCTTTCTCTCTCTCTCTTTCTTTCTTTTTGTTTGTTTTTTGGGGTAGGGTCTCTCTCTCTAGTCCGGGCTGACCTGGAATTCACTCTGTCGTCTCAGGCTGGCCTTGAACTCACAAGGATCCTCCTACCTCTGCCTCCCAAGTGCAAGCCCAGCAAGCTGACAGCTTCAAAGCTCACTGGAGGGTTGTGAGCCTGTTAACTCCTTTCCTTCTGATCCCAGCCACAACCCCACCGTTACCAGCTGACCAATATGGTATTCCCTTCTCCCTCAGGGATGGCTGTGTGAACTGTTACGCTGGAAGGAAGACCCCTCCCCAGAAAACAGGACCCTGTGGGAGAACCTGTCCATGATTCGAAGGTTCCTCAGCCTCCCACAGCCCGAGCGAGATGCCATTTATGAGCAGGAAAGCAACACGGTGCATCACCATGGGGACAGGCCCCCCCACATCATCCACGTGGCTGCTGAACAGATCCAGGTTGGTTGACCTTGTCCCCTTCTGTAGGGCAGAGCGAACAAAGCTTTCAGCTAGCAGGGACATTAGTGTTTCTTTTCTTCCCGCCAGCCTCAACATAGGCTTTTAAATATATATATATATATTTAAATATTTTTATTATCTATTTGCAAGCAGAGAGAGATGGAAGAGAGACAGAGAATGAGTGCACCCAGGGCCTCCAGCCACTACAAAGGGACTCCAGATGCATGTGCCACTTTGTGCATCTGGCTTGATGTGGGGACTGGGGAATCGAACCTGGGTCATTAGACATTGCAGGCAAGTGCCTTAACTGCTGAGCCATCTCTCCAGCCCTAAAATATCTTTTTTCAATATTTTATTTCCTTATTTATTTGAGAGAGGGAGAGAGAGAGAATGGGCATGCCAGGACCTCCAGCTGCTGCAAACGAACTCCAGATGCATGCACCACTTTGTGCATCTCACTTTCTCTGCGTACTGGGAAATCGAACACTGGTCGCTAGGCTTTATAGGCAAGTGTCTTAACCACTGAGCCATCTCTCCAGCCCCAATCTTATTTAAAAATAAGAGCTAGCAATGCGTTTCCATCTTACTCAGGACATAAAAGGAAGAGGAATATACGTTTCCTGACATGAGTATTGGGTTGTTGCCCCCACCCCACCCCCAAAGTGCCAGGAACCCACTGGCTTGGCTCATTTCACAAGTATGTCCATGTTGCATTGGGTTTGTATATGAGAGCTTAGAACTTTTTTTTTTTGGCTTTTCAAGGTAGGGTCTCACTCTAGTCCAGGCTGACCTGGAATTCACTATGTAGTCTCAGGGTGGCCTTGAACTCACAGCGATCCTCCTGCCTCTGCCTCCCGAGTGCTGGGATTAAAGGCGTGCACCAGCACGCCCAGCATGAGCTTAGAACATTTTTATTGTTTTAAGAAGGTAAGAATTCCCTAAATTACTTTCTTCACGTATATATGCTTGTGAGCAGAGAGAGAGAGAAATGGACACACTAGGGCCTCCGACCACTGCTAAGAACACCAAACGTGCATCTGACTCTATGTGGGCACTGGGGAATCGAACCCAGACCATCAGGCTTTGCAAGCAAGCGCCTTTAACCACTGAACCATCTCCCCAGCCTGCCTCTTGCTTGTAATTAGCACTGGAAAGGACTTACTTCATCACTGTATCTGTCCAGAGTGAGAAGGCCAGCTGGCATCCGGGCCCACCCTTCCCCACCTCTCCCAGGGCAGGGCAGGGGTGAGTCATGTCTGTTTGTGTTTTTGTAGAACCTCTCTCCCAGCACCCTTGGGAAAGGAGAGTCTAGAGGCGTTTTCTTGCCAGGCCGGCCGACCCCTGCGCCATGGCCCAGTACCGCTCCACAGGTGAGCGGGCACAGGTCTCCTGTGCCAGGAGAAGGGAGACAGAGGGGGTGGCGAAAGACCAGCTCCCTCGCGCAGGGGTTTCAGCCATGCCAAGGACAGACTAGCAGAGGCTGTGACTATCACAGTTCAGCTTGTGCTTACGGTAACAAGCTTATTCATTGGGGGGCTGCCTCCCACCTCAGCCTGCATGGAATTAGATTAAGGACCAGAGAGTGTGTCATACCTCTTGTGACTTCAGGGGTCACAGGAAACATCTCATTGAACTGCAGAGCTTACTGTAGCTAAATTTGAGGGATGTTTTCAACTTCATCCTTGAGGACTCCCATCTTTTTAAAAAAAGATCTTTTATTTTATTATTTTGCAAGTAGAGAGAGACAGAGAAACAGACAGAAAGAACGGGGCACCAGGGCCTGTAACCACTGCAATTGAACTCCAGATGCACGCACCACCTTGTGCATCTGGCTTTCCTTGTGTACTGGGGAATCGAACTCAGGTCCTTAGGCTTTGCAGGCAAGTGCCTTAACTGCTGAATCTCCAGCCCAGATTTCCATCTTCGTTAAATCACCTGTATTCTTTTTTCTTGGTGTGAAAAGGAAATACTCATCTCTGTCGCTAAAATAATAGAGCTATCCATCTACCAGGGGAAGAAAAAAACAAATCCTTGAGTGTGTATTAATGATAATACAAATGGAAGAGGGTCCTTTAGGATATCAAATGCTAAAATAATTGTGAAACCTTGAAAAACCTACTGTCCTGGCTAAAATAAGGATGAGAAAGTCATGTGTTATGTAATAAAGATAGGACTTATTTAAAAATGTCCATTTTTAAAATGTTGTATTTATTGGGGGGAGAGAGAAAGAGGCAGAGAGAGAGAGAATGGGTGTGCCAGGGCCTCCAGCCACTGCAGAAGGACTCCAGACACACGGGCCACTTTGTGCATCTGGCTTTACGTGGGCGCTGGGGAATCGAACCTGCATCCTGAGACTTTGCAAGCAAACGCCTTAACCACTAAGCCATCTCTCCAGCCCTCTAAATTAGTTTTTAATCAGATTGCTTCTTAGGATAGGAGTGAGTGCGTAGGCACAGGACAAAGGTTCTTACCCAAAGTTGATTCGCTTGGCTGGTAAGAACTCTGGATAGTAGTGGCTATCAGTCCAAGTGTTGGAAGTCTGTTACGTATAATCGGAAGTTACCACACATGGAGAGTTGCTAATTATGAAAAGTGTCTATATACATGAGGTTTAAATCCAGATCACATTTTAGTGAACTCTTGGCCGGTATATGGTGGCACCTTTATTTTTGGAGTCAGGAAAAAAAAAGTCGAGTGTCAGCCTTGTGCAGTTTGGTCTGAAATTGTGTTTTGTGTGTGTTGAGGGTGGGAGTGGGGCGTGTCACTGTCAGAGAGAACATCAGCCTATAACACATCTCTGTAACAGCTTTTAGACTCCCATGAGAAGTCCTATCAAAACAGGCTCCGAGCTGGCTTTTTGATTTGTTTTTTTGTTGTTGTTTGAGGTAGGATCTCGCTCTAGCCCAGGCTGCCCTGGAGTTCACTATGGAGTCTCAGGCTGGCCTCCAACTCACGGCGATCCTCCTGCCTCTGCCTCCCGAGTGGTTCAGGGCGTGGGTTTTCTTCTCCAGGCTGTGGCCTCTCTGTCACTCCCTGCCTGTCTGTCATATGCTGGGCACATCTCTACTGCTCTAGCCGCCTTGCTGGTCGGAGCAGAGCTCTGATGATCTCTTTGTCTCTTTCAGCAACAGCCACAGCCACAGCCCCAGCCCCCCCCACCACCTCCACAGCCCCAGCCCCAGCCCCCCGCTGGCCCCAGGATCCCCCCAAGACAGCCCCCCGTGGCCTCCCCTGCAGAGTCAGAGGAGGAGACCCGTCAGAAGGCCAGGCCGCGAACCAAAATCTCCGTGGAAGCCCTTGGAATCCTGCAGAGTTTCATCCAGGACGTGGGGCTCTACCCGGATGAAGAGGCCATCCAGACGCTGTCTGCTCAACTTGACCTTCCCAAGTACACCATCATCAAGTTCTTTCAGAACCAGCGGTACCATCTCAAACATCACGGCAAGCTCAAGGACAACTCGGGCCTGGAGGTGGACGTGTCTGACTATAAGGAGGAGGAATTGCTGAAGGATTTAGAAGACAGTGGCCAAGATCAAAACGCCAACACCCTCTTCTCGGTGAAGCTAGAAGATGAGCTGTCAGGGGAGGGAACCACGGACATCAATACCGACCTGAAAGACTGAGAGGAAAGAAGAGAGAGAGAATCCTGTCCATCCACAATGGTTGTTTCCCAACACAACGAAAGTCCACCCTGTGTTTGCTCAGAAAAAAATCCTTTACTATTCATTATGGATTTACAGAAGCCTGCTCACTAACGGGACGATGGAAGGACAAGGGCAGACTGTGTACTAAAGATTTCATTCCTATTTCACAAACTGTGTGACAGGCTGAAGCATCAAGGAGTGTTTGATGGTAGAATTTGTGTTCAAGGGATGCACCGAGCTGTGCTTTCCCGTAAGCATGAGGCCAGGAAGATTTTGATTTGTTTGGTTGGTTGTTTTCTTTCTTTTTTTTTTTTTAATTATTATTCTGGAACCTCAAACGAGCATTATAACTTCTGCGGGTTATGATTTCCTTTTAATTATTTCTGTAATAACTCCACACTGATCTTTGGAAACTCGCCCCTTATTTTAAAAAGAAAAAGGAAAAAAAAAACATAAGAGTTTGTTACTCTATTGTATGATTCAAAAGAACTAAAGACTGTAGAATACAGTTTAAAGATGACATATGCCAACAAATGCCTTGTATTATATGGCGCTGCCGTAAGTCAAATTTGTGTTTTTATTTTGGAGATAAAAAAAGTTTCACTGTAATTATTATTTTTTTTTCATTGTCATTGTTAACATGATTTTTTTTTTTTGAAGAAAAAGAAAAGAAAATGTGAAACAATTTAGTCCTCATTATTTATTTATAGATCTTGGAGCATCTTGTTGTAATTAATTTTTGGGAAGTTTCCGTTAAATGTAATATTGATTCTCTTGTTACCATACGGATTTTTTTTTCTATTTATAAATGTATTTTGATGGGCAGTAAAACAAAGTGTCTTAAAAGTTTTAAATATAGAAAAAAATGTGCTTTTCACAGTTGCCTATAAAAAGTGCTCTATGTTATCTAAGCAATTCATACTATAAGTCACTCTTACTGTTGTATGCAATTTTTAATATCTCATGCAAATAAGCTTAGGTTAAATAAAACTAATAGATCACCTTAGAAAATTATGCAATTTAATGTGAAAAACAATTGATGTTTGCAACGTGTCTTCCTTTGGTTTACAATCAATTTTAAAACTACATCTGTATGAATTTTTCTGTATAAATTTCTGTATAAAGGTGTATTTCATTTTTTTTAAAAAAAATGAGTTTATGGCTATGAAAACAGCTATTTTGTTACGGCGGGCTGTTTTTATAAGTGTCTCACAATTTTCTTTATGCAGAGCTGTTCTGATTAGGAGTGGTTATTAACTGGAGCTACACAATTCAACTAAATTAAAACTGTTTGTATGACATGGAGGGGGTTTGTCTGCTTATGTGAAGTAACTTTTAACCACGAGTCAGGACAGTCGTGTTAATACTTTCTTGATGAGGGTTTGCAGCTCCTGGGAAGAGCAATCGAAAAGTCACTTGAAGCCGTAAATTGAAATCACAGCCCCACGCTCGTTTTTGAAGAGGTATAAAATCCCACAATGGAGATGATAACTCTGCTTGGCTTGATAAACTGATGACAGTCAAAAGGAACTCTGACAAAAGACAGAAGGTTCGGGTGACCATTTCGGTTTGCACCTCACACCCTCAAATCGCAGCAAGACTTTTCCCTGAGCTAGGGTGTATTTTCAAAGGCCATTAGTAGAGCAGGAAGTAAGTAAGCGGGGGACGAAGGGACCTTCTAGAGAACGCCTTATTCATCGTCTGTCTTTCTTTCTTTCTTTCTTTCTTTCTTTCTTTCTTTCTTTCTTTCTTTCTTTCTTTCTTTCTCCTTTCTTCCTTTCCTTCCTTCCTCCTTCCTTCCTTCCTTCCCTTCCTTCCTTCCCTTCCTTCCTTCCCTTCCTTCCTCCTTCCTTCCTTCCTTCCTTCCCTTCCTTCCTTCCTTCCTTCCTTCCTTCATTCTTTCTTTCTTCTTTCTATCTTTCTTCTTTCTTTCTTCTTTCTTTTTCTTTCTTTCTTCTTCCTTTCTTCTTTCTTTCTTCCTTCTTTCTTTCTTCCTTCTTTCTTCCTTCTTTCTTTCTTTCTTTCTTTCTTCCTTCTTTCTTCCTTCCTTCCTTCCCTTCCTTCTTTCTATCTTTCTTTCTTTCTTTCTTCTTTCTTTTTCTTTCTTTCTTCTTTCTTTCTTCTTCCTTCTTTCTTTCTTCCTTCCTTCTTTCTTTCTTCCTTCTTTCTTTCTTCCTTCTTTCTTCCTTCCTTCCTTCCTTTCTTTCTTTCTTTCTTTCTTTCTTTCTTTCTTTCTTTCTTTCTTTCTTTCTTTCTTTCTTTCTTTCTTTCTTTCTGGTTTTTACAAGTTATAAGTAGAGAAAGTTATTAACTGAGCCCCTTTGCACATGTCATAAATGAAAAGTCTTCATCAAGAAAATGAGACCCCTGGAATTGAAGCCCAATCTGCTAAATTCTTGCAACAAAGTGTAGTCAGGATCTGAATGAGGGACACTGAAAAGACCGGGGCCACTGCTAGTTTTTGGTGTTTTGTAATCTATATATTTTTTAAATGCGTTTTATCTTTTGTATCTTCTTGTTCATGGGGGTATCCAGGGTTCTGCCCAGTGTATCCTCTGGTCCTTTGAGCTCATTTATAGAACTGGGTCGCTTTGATCTTGGACTCTGGGCACATTGAAATCTCCAATCAAGCTTTAAAGCTGTGCTTTTGTAGCGCAGTGGGCTGCTCTGAAGAAGTCTGTTGCAAACAAGTCTCCCATTTCGTTCCATGAGAAAACAGCTCTGAACTCCCTTGTTTGCTGGAGTTCACAAAAGTAATCATTTGAGCCAATGTGATCTGCATTGAGAAAAGAGAAATTAGACTCCAAGTGTCAAAGAGAAAGAAAATACAAACTAGTCTACTATGAACAAAAGCACATTATCTTCCATTTTTTTTCCTAAAAAATTAGATTCACCACTGAGTAGAACTGATATCTCTTTCTGGTTTTTGTTCTTTTTTGTTCTGTTTTGTTTTTAATCAGCCCGACACAATATAAGGTGTCAAAATAGATATGAGACTTAGTAATTTTCTTTTCTTTTTGGAAAGAGAGATTGGGTTAGGATGAAATCCATGTTAAGACTCTGATGGAGTGAACAGAACTGTTTTCAGGGAAGATGGGGCATTAGAAAGACTGGTCCTGGTGGGCTTCCATATGGCTCCCCCCTCCCCCATGTCATTGTTGACCATGTCCACGTAGGGTCCTAGTCCTTTATCAGGCCTCCCTGTGTCTCGGTGTTTAGAGATCTTGAACCACTGGCCGTGACCTTGTGCTGTTAACAGCTAGCCGAGTCAGGTAGTTTACGGGTAATATTCAACCTTGCACATCGGAACCTGTCATGAATCCCTGCACTCAGCACTTTGAGAACTAATTTGTATTACACTCCGTGGTCATATGATACTTGCACACGATGCAAAAAAAAATTTTTTTAAAGCCCACGATGTTATGATATCTTATTGGCAACACTCTGCTGAGACGACAACCTTAGAAAAAAACTAAGGTAACTATTATGTGTGCCCTACTTGTGTGGCACTTGGTTAAAAAAAATCTGTATATATCATGTATAAAATGTCTATTGACTAGCATTTAGTAATAAGGAACTCTGAGATTAAGTGCTATTTTTTCCCCCTACGTAATGGTATCCGCAGCTAACGATGCTTAATGAAAACACGTCGCTTGACTGAAAAATAGTTAAATGCTTCAAGATTGATTCAAAATGCAAATTCCACACCAAGTCCGTGATTCGATGTGTCCTATTGTTAATGTCTGGCTGACACCAAGGTCCTTGACTGTCATAATATTTTCAATAAATGAGATATTCGCAACCGCCTGGTGATATTTAAAGAACAATTCCAATGTGTGTCCCCAATAATAGAGTTGATGGAAAGGACTTGGGGGTAAAGCAAGTCATGAATTTGCATGACAATGTCTATTAAGTCCCAAAATACACAGATAGTGATTTGATTTTTTTTTTAAATGGGAGGGGGCAGGGTCATATTTCGGATTCAATGTTCTTTTCTGAAGCGATCTTTTAAATGTAAATATTTGCATGTCTTTGGACAACATCTGAACTATATAATCTATTAATATGCACTTTTTGATAAAATATACAGTACCCTTATTGAAGAAATGTGTTGAAAGGTGTATAATTAGACTATACCTGTTTAACAATATCATATGAAAAATAAAAATAGTTTGAAATTCATGTTTTAAAAAGGAGAAACATTTTGAAGCCTTTCTTCCACGACCTTACAATTTGTGTGCATGTATGTATGTATTTATGTAGCTACATATACATACGTATATCCAGATTTTATCAAAAGAACATTACCAAAATTCAATCATGACTTCTTGCCTTAAGGATGCATATTAAGGCAAGTTTTGTTGTTTTTTTTTCTCTTTTTTTCTGCTAAAATACCTACTACTACGGTGACCCGAAGCATTTGATCTGCCTTTGTTTTCTGATCATGGCTGATGAAAGGATGCAATCGGGCTTATACGTTTGCTACCTTGCAAGGTAAGCACAGAGAAACTTGAAAGTGATATATTTTGCACCAAGTTAAATGATAGACATTATTTCTTTACTATGAGTTGAATCAAAAGGATATTCAAAGCCAGGAGTGGCAAAGCACGCCTTTAGTCCCAGCACTAGGCAGACAGGATCGCCGTGAGTTCGAGGCCAGCCTGAGACTACATACAGAGTGAGTTCCAGGTCAGCCTGGGCTAGAGTGAGATCCTATCTCAAAAAAAGAAATATATATACATATATATACATATATATAGGTTCTATACATACATATATATGTGTGTGGGGGTATATATATATAAGTTCTACATACATACACACACACACACACACACACACATATATATATATATATATATATATATATATATATATATATATATATATATATATATATGTGTGTGTGTGTGTGTGTTCTACACCTAAACTTTCATTATATTGACAATCTATAATTCATGCCCTAACACTTTATGGGGATAAAAAGAATACCTATTTGCTAGTCTGATTTCTCACAAATAATCCCTGCTAGGTGAGCTGAATGCACAAATACATACTGTGTTGAGCGCCGCAGGGAACCTGCATAAGATCTCAGACCTGTGGAACAGCCTCTCGGTGGAGGGACAGGTTTTATTCAATGACTTCACCTGTTCCCACTTTGAGGATTTTCATTTTATTTGTTTGTAAGGAGAGAGAGACAGAGAGAATGGGAGGACCAGGGCCTCTAGCTGTTACAGACAAACTCCAGATGCATGCACCCCTCTGTGCATCTGGCTTTTCCTTGGGTCCTGGGGAATCGAACCCAGGTCGTTAGGCTTTGCAGGCAAGTGCCTTAACCATCTCTCCAGCCCTATTTCCACTGTAAGTTTCCAATTGTCTAGTACAGAGATGGCCTACCTCCTGAGACTCCGTTAACATTGCCCTCCGATGTGTTTAAAGCGATATAAGATTTGCAGAGAGCTTCCCTTCAGAAGACACCAACATAGCTTTTTCGCAGACTCTCTAGCCTCCTAGGGGGTAATTAAGGCAGATATTAAAATCCCCACTTCAAAAACAAGTGCAAGAAAACTCAAACAGGTTACCTGACTTACTCAGCTACAAAGTGGCCCAAATGTCTTCCATGTCTGTGTTTGTAGCTGCCTTTTCTCCTCAGCAAAACAAACAAGCAAACAAATCTTTCTTACATGGAATTAGTTTCTCTCGAACTAATTACAATCCAAAGTTTTCAGACATCCGATGTCGTCGCGTGTATTTTGTTAAGACGAAAAATCACAACACTCAACTGAAACCCAAGCGTATGGAATGTTTCGTGATGAAATCCTAAAATTCTGCTGTCCTGGTATGAGCTTTCTGTATATACCAAATAATTATTTTTTGAAAAGAAATGATTATAAAAATTGTGAAATGTATATGAGAAAAAGTAAAGAAAAGCAATTCCTATGGATTTATCTCCCGGCTCAATAATTGTAACATTTTTCCAGCAATACTTTTAAAACTCATTAAGATGATGCTCCAATTAAAAAAAATGTAACTGTTTAGTGGCTTTTTTTTTAGAACAATGTCATGATGTCGTCTTATTTTTTGCCAAATAATGACATTTATAATTTCGAGAGAAAACATTAAAACTTAAGAGTTTTTCTCAGAGCTCTCTGGTAGTTTTCAAAAAAAAAAGCCAAGTTTTAGAAGAAGAACCTGTGAGAATTCCACCAATATTTGGAACATTAAAAAGCAGGGAGAAGCCAGCCTCTCTTATAAACAATGCGTGCTGTCCTATCATTGTTGAAACTAAAGTACATGGTTTTCAGTTACGCATAATAAAATATGTAATTAAGCAACATTCCATGGTGGATTAAAGAATTAAAGACTTCAGGTGCAGAAATGAAGTTTTTGGCATTTTCTTGTTCAAGGTGGTATTTTGAGGTGTTACTTTTCATTTTCCTTTGACATCTTATACACAAATAAACAGAAACAGGTGAGCCTCAGAAAATGAAGAATTGCTTATATTGGCTAGACTACAATAGACCTGAAAAAAAATAGAAAAACCAGAAAGGATACTTGCAAGATACCTATGAAAATTAAATTAAAAAGAACAAAAATTGTTGCTTGGGGGTCAGAAATATATATATATGTATATATATATGTAAATGTATATACACACATACAGGGGTTTCTGTTTCAAGAAGCACAAATGGTGTAATAAAAAGTGAATTGAAGCTGGCACTCAGAAGGCTGAGGTAGGAAGACCGCCAAGTTCAAGTTCAAGGCCAGCCTGAGACTCCATAGTAAATTCCAGGTCAGCCTGGGCTAGAGCAAGACCCTACCTTGAACACCCCCCCCCCGAAAAAGAGGAATTGGATTGGGTAATTCCTATATTTGGAACTACGTCCAATTAATTCACACGCCAATTGGTATAGTCGAGTAAACTTGATTTTTTAAATGAAGAACTAAATTTAATTAATAACTTTGCGCTATAAATACTGACGTTCACAGAGATATCTGGCACTAATCTTATTTTTAAGAAAACTGCACCCAATAAAACCAGATCACTTACATGTCAGAAAGTGTCAGGATGATCGTGAGCAAACGCATCGCACTGAGCGTCTAAGAAGGAAATCTTTTCATAGAGATGGAATTCTGCATTTAAGGGGCTGGAGAGATGGCTCAGTGGTTAAGGCACTTGCCTACGAAACCTAGCCGCCCTGGTTCGATTCCCCAGTACCCATGTAAAGGCAGATGCACTAAGTGGCTCTTGCATCTGGAGTTCATTCACAGTGGCTAGAATCCCTGGCATGCTCATTCTCTCTCTCTTTTCTTTTCCTCTTCTCTTATCTCTCTCTGTTTGCAAATAATATATATATATATGTATATCTATGTGTGTGTGTATATATATATATATATTGGTTTTCCGAGGTAGGGTCTCACTCTAGCCCAGGCTGACCTGGAATTAATTCACTATGTAGTCTCAGGCTGGCCTCGAACTCACAGCCATCCTCCTGCCTCTGCCTCCCGAGTGCTGGGGTTAAAGGCGTGCACCACCACGCCCTGCAATAAAAATATTTTTTAAACACACACACACACACACACACACAGAGAGAGAGAGAGAGAGAGAGAGAGAGAGAAAGAGAGAGAGCTAGATGCAGTGGGGAGGGTCTGTAATCCCAAATGAATTTCCTAGAAGTTCATGGAGCAGTTAGTCTGGTGAACACAGTGGTCAACAATTTGCAAGAAGAAGGTTGAAATCAGGATCAATACTGGAAGTTATACTCCAACCCACATGTGTTATGGGGTGTACACACACACACACACACACACACACACACACACACACACACACAAAGTGGGCAAATATAAATCTGCTTCTGACAGACTAAAGAACCCTGTTTCAGAGCTGGAGAGATGGCTCAGCAGTTAAGGCACTTGCCTGCAAAGCAGGACCCGAGTTCAAATCCCCAGCACCCACGTAAAGCCAGATGCACTCAGTGGTGCATGCATCTGGAGTTTGTAGTGGCTGGAGGTCCTGGTGCGCCCATTCTCTCTCTCTTTCCCGCTCTCTCTCTCTCTCCCTCTCCCTCTTTTTCTCTCTCACACATTGTTCTACATCTCATTATAAAGAGAATTTGCTAACAGGTTTGCATATATTACAATGACAAGGGGCTAAAAAATGCCAGAGAAGGGGGCTGAAGAGATGGCTCAGTCGTTAAGGCATTTGCCTGCGAACAGAAGGACCCAAGTTCGATTCCCCAGCGCCCACATAAAGCCAGATGCACAAGGTGGTGCATGCATCTGGAGTTCAGTTTGCAGTGGCTGGAGGCCCTGATGTGCCCATTACTCTCTCTGTCTGCCTCTCTCTCTCTCTCTCTCTCTCTCTCTCTCTCTCTCTCTCTCTCTTTCAAATAAACAAATAATTTTTATTTTTTTTAAAATACCAGAGTGGGGTGACCCATGGATGTAGCACTTGGCCTGGCAAATTCAAGGAGGAAGGTTCGGATCCCCAGTACCCACGTAAATGTCAGGTGGCTATTTTTTCTCCAGTGAAATTGCTGTTGACACATTTGTCAAAAACCAGTTAAGGGGTTGGAGAGATGGCTCAGCAGTTAAGGCACTTGCCTCCAGTGCCTAAGGACCCAAGTTCGATTCCCCAGGACCCACATAAGTCAGACGCACAAAGTGGTGTGTGCATTTGGAGTTTGTTTGCAGTGGCTGGAGGCCCTGGTACACCCATTCTCTCATTCTCTCTCTCTCTCTCCCCTCTCTCTCTCCTTGCAAATAAACAATATATATATATATATATATATATATATATATATATATATTTTAATCCTGCTGCTTCCCTTTCACCTGATGTGCATAACAAATCATACCTTCTCCATTTCCATTACCTTGGCCCTACCCAAGAACGCAAGACTGGAGATCCTCCACCCTGTTGCTCCTCAGAAAATAGTCTACAAATTTAGAATATTATTAAGAAGAAACCTCGCCCCTTCCTGATAAACTCTAGAAGTGTTAATATTCTTGGCAAAATTATTTCTGCACTAATTGCGGTATCCATCTGCTCTGTGAGATTGATTAGACTGAGAACATTTGCTCTCTCTCTCTCTCTCTCTCTCTCTCTCTCTCTCTCTCTCTGAAATCATGCTTCCTGGCCCAGCAGAAAGCTAGAGCGAGCTCATTCCCATCCTGACTAGGACTCAACCATGGACAACTGCAGGATTTTCCCTGGAGGTTAAGAGATGAAATTGACACTTGGTTTGGTGGCCTTTTGGGACATAACTAAGTCTAGAGAGCGTCCTATTGATCCAAGTTGAGCCCAGGGTCTTTGAGGAATCCCTCCCTACATACAAAGAACTCATCTCTTCTTTCACAAAGGCTATGTCTTCATGCCCAGTGGTGGGATGCCATGTGCTACAGACATGTTGTCCTGATTGCAGGGGAACAGTGCGGGGAAAGGGGGTTCTGCCCCCCATCTCTCTCCCACTGGCTCTTGAAACCTGCAGAGACTAAGAGAGAAATGTTGTCAGCATGTCTGAGAAAAGGCAGCTGCAAAGCCTAATTCCATCTGGATTGCACCCAGTATTTATTTTAATTTTAATTATTTATTTATTATCTGCTAAAAATATATATCTTGTACAATAACCTCTGGGAAAAATAAAATTTCATCTCAAAATAGCAGCAAACTTCTGTCCCTCCTGTTCTCCTCGTGGACCTTATTTGAGTCCTACCTTATTTGATAATCACTCTAGAACCCTGGTATCTGTCGGTCAGTGTCTTGCACAGACAAGTAACGGTTTTACAGATGAAATGTGACAAAGTACCTTTCTCTTTAAGGCCCTCCCACAGGATGCATCTGGGGATTATTTGATCTAACAAAACTTTATATTCTCAGGCTGGAGAGATGGCTCAGTGGTTAAGGTGCTCACCTGCAAAACCTCATGACCTGAGTTCAATTCCCCAGTACCCATGTAAAGCCAGATGCACAAAGCTGCGTATACATCTGGAGTTCCTTGGCAGCAGCTAGGGGCCTTGGCATGCTCTCTCTCTCTCTCTCTCTCTCTCTCTCTCTCTCTCTCTCTCTCTCTCTCTCTCAAATAAATAAATAAAAAAGAAAGAAAGAAAAACCTTATATTGTCGAAGGGCCCTGCAGTTTAAATCAACAATGTTACAAGTCAACTCCAAGTTGCTGGGACAAACATCCCACCAGACACAGTTTATGGGAGGAAAGGAGTATATTTCAGGTTTACAGAGCCCGAGGGGAAGTTCCATCAATGGCAGAAATAGCTGACCTTTCATAGATCCAAGCAAAGAGAAATCACCAAGAGCCAGCACAAACCATCAGAGCTCAAACGGCTCTCCATGCACCTCTGGGCTGATCATAAAATCCATCCCCCTGGGGTTAATGAGATGGCTCAGCGGTTAAGGCACTTGCCTCCAGTGCCTAAGGCCCCAGGTTCAATTCACCAGGACCCGCATAAGCCAGACCCACAAGGTGGTGGCCCTGGTGCATTCTCTCTCTCTCTCTCTCTCTCTCTCTCTCTCTCTCTCTCTGCTTGAAAATGAATAAATAAAATATTTTTAAAAAAGATCCACCCCCAAACACACCCTTTCCCCAGTAGGGCTCCGCCCACTGGAGACAAAATTCAAATCTGAGTCTATGGGGCCATACATTCAAGCCACCACAAACACTATGGGCTTTGCCTTTTCAGTTGCCTTTGTGAATTAAAGTTTCTGCTATGCCAGACAGAAGTTGAGGAAAAATGAAAAGATGATGGACCTGAACGTTTTGCATCATGCTAACTGACTTTGGACATTTGAAAGGAGAGAGGTTGTTTTGACATTTTGGTTTCTTTCTTTGGGTGGTGAACATGCCTTTTTGGGTAAAAGTGTTCATAAATTATTCCATGCTGTCTAGTGGGTTCATGCATCACAGTGAGTAAAACGAGCCTTACTGAATTCACCTAAGACATCTTTTTATTTTTATTTATTTATTTGCAAGTGGAGAGAGAGAGATATGAATATGGGTGTGCCAGGGCCTCCAGCCACTGCAAATGAACTCCAGATGCATGCACCACTTTGTGCATCTCGCTTTACATGGGTACCTGGGAATCGAACCTGAGTCATTAGGCTTTGCAGGCAAGCGCCATCTCTCCATCCCCTCTCCACCTTGGCCATATAATTTGCTTTGGCCAATGACTCATTAGCAGATGACACAAGAAGAGACTCTGGATGTCCACTTCTCTTCTGCGGAAGCCTCTTTAATAAGCAAGAGAAAAGAGCTGAGTGCACTTTTCAGTGAGGGTCAGGTTGAACTGGACACCCCAAATCATGCAGAGCCCACCTGAGAACAGCTAACGCCACGAGTCAAGTACAAACTCATGACTGAGGAAAAGGATTAAAAAATAATGTCATCGAGTTGGATGTTTACTATCTGGCATTGTGACAACAGCTGGCTCATAAGAGCCTCAACTTTGTCAGTTGAATAAAAGGAACCTCGATGAAGCAGGGCTAATCAGACAGCAGGAACACAAAAGTGATGTATGACATTATAATCTTATTAAAAGAATTGCAATGGTCCATCATCGTTAGTACAGTGGTGAGCATCCCTGCCTGCCTCACAGGAGACTGAAGTTCGATTTCCCCAATGAGGAGACCACACGTCATCATTTAGTCAGATGTGGTGGATCACACCTATAATCCCAGCACTCAGGACGCAGAGGCAGGAGGATCGCTGTGAGTTCAAGGCCAGCCTGAGACTACGTAGTGAATTCCAGGTCAACCTGGGCTAGAGCAATACCCTACCTCAACAATTTTTAAATAAATAAAAATAAATAAATAAAGCAACCATGAATCTGGAATGAGATCAGAACAAAAGAACATGGAAAACACTACCACAGCATAGTAAAATGAAAGACAGATTCTTTGATAGAAAGTCATGAATTATTGATGAAGAAGATGGAGAATAAAAGAAGCCCTCTTCTCTTTCGTGGTGAGCAACCATGGTTAAATCCCATTAGCGACTTAAAAGCCTCATAGGATGAGCTGAGAATATCCCTGAGGGAGAGGCCCAGCTTGGTTCCCATCCCTGAGTTTAATAAGCCTCTATCATTTCAATAGTTATTTTTAAATATTTTTATTTATTAGAGAGAGATAGAGATAGAGAGAGAGAAAATGGGTGTGCCAGGTCTTCCCGCCACTGCAAACAAACTCCAGATGCATGCACCACTTAGTGCATCTGGCTGTACATGGGTACTGGGGAATCGAATCCAGGCCATCAGGCTTTGCATGCAAGTGTCTTTAACTACGGAGCCATCTCTCCAACCCACATAGTTTTTTATTATTATTATTATTATTATTATTATTATTATTATTATTATTATTTTGGTTTCTCGAGATAGGGTCTCCCAGCACTTGGGAGGCAGAGGTAGGAGAATCAACTTGAGTTTGAGGCCACCCTGAAACTGCATACTGAATTCCAGGTCAGCCTGGGCTAGAGCGAGACCCTACCTTGAAAAACAAACAAACATAAAACCCCCAAAGAAAAAAATATAACAAACATTTAAACAAAAGTGTACCACAAGATGTTGAAAGGGCATTATTTACTTGGTAACTGCTAATAAAATCTACAAGAGGGACTGGATAGGTTGCTCAGTGGTTAATGCACTTGCTTTGCAAAGCTTGACCAGTCTGATTCCCCAGTACGCACATAAAACCAGATGCACAAAGTGGCACGTGCACCTGGCATGTCTTTGCAGTGGCAAGAGGCCCTGGCGTGCCCATTCTCACTCTTTATCTTTCCTTGCAAATAAATAATATTAAAAATTGCTTGCAATTAAAAATAAAACTACAAGATATTGCTACATACTTCATAGTCTGGCAAATACAGTCTATCCTGAAAATATCCATTTTTGGAAGCAATGAGGAGCTACTGGAATTCTGAGACATCAGAAGAGGAAATATAGAGACAGCCAGATTGGAAAACTGTCAATTTCTTATACATTTTAGCAAATGCATACCACATAACCTGATAAACCCACTGCCGAGTGTCTCCCCTAATGGATAGAACTATTATGTCCACACAACGATCTCTCCACATAAATAATGGCTCTCTTTGGAGTTGTCAGATAAAGAACCAACCCAGGTTCTCCAAATCAACCGTCATAAATTCACACGATGGGACATGAGTGAAGAATAAAAAGGAATGGAATTTAACTAATGAAACAAGTTGGATGTGAGAGAAAAGCATCGTACTGAATGAGTAGAGACAGGTCTCAAAAAGGTGCCATTGGGTGTGATTCCATCTGCACTTGACCCCCATTATCCTCTAATGCCATATCTGCTGATTCACCTAGTCACTAAAGTATAAACTTTCATTTACAGTTAAATGTTTTTAAATGAGGTAAGAGGGTCACTACTCCACATTCATTCCAGAAGAGAACTTGATAGTAGAGACCAAGGACATTATTTCACCAGCTGGCTTCTCTTTTGCTGTCACCAAAGCCTTGGCATGCCAGACACATTTAAACCTGTTAAAGCAAATAGAATAAACCCAGTATTTTTTAAAAAAATATTTTATTTATTCATTTTCAAGCAGAGAGAGAGAAAGAGCACCAGGGCCATCACCTTGTGGGTCTGGCTTATGTGGGTCCTGGGGAATTGAACCCGGGGACTTAGGCACTGGAGGCAAGTGCCTTAACTGCTGAGCCATCTCTCCAGCCCCTAAACCCAGTATTTTAATCACTGATTTAATTAGTTAATGTAGTACTTTCCCAAGATCAGAGACCAAGCATTTCTGTATTCCTCATCTGTACACAGACACTAGCTTGAATCCTGTGTAAGAGTTTTTCCCACACCCCAGTCCTCATTAATTAAAAAAAAATACATAGTGGGCTTGAGAGATGGCTCAGTGGTTGAGATGCTTGCCTACAAGGCCTAATGACCCAGGTTCGATCCCCCACATAAAGCCAGATGCACAAAGTGGTGCATGCATCTGGAGTTCATTTGCAGCTGCTGGAGGCCCTGGCATGCCCATTCTCTCTGTCTCTCTTCTTCTAACTATCTGCTTGTAATTAACTGGGAATCGAACCTAGGTCTTGTGCTTGTAATTAAATAGAAATTATATATATATATATATATATGCATATATAGTACAAGTGTAGAATATTATACTTTTATTTCTTTTTTAAAATTTTATTTTATTTATTCATTTTCAAGCAGAGAGAGAGAAAGAGAGAGAGAGAGAGAAGGTTCTGCTTATGTGGGTACTGGGGAATTGAACCAGGGGCCTTAACCACTGAGCCATCTCTCCAGCCCTATACTTTTATTTCTAATGTTTTAGCTAACATTTTGGACAGACATAAATAGTTTCCACCCTAAAAAGACTGGCCACGTTTTTACTTAAAATCTTTGGAAATTAAAGCAAAGCTTAAGGGGCGAGGAAAGAATCTTTCTGTAGAAAATAAGAAGTGATTTAAGGGACTGGACACGTAGCATGGTTAGTAGAGTGTCTGTCTAATATACACAAGACCTAGGTTCGATTCCCAGCACCACAAAAACCAGGCACAGTGCACAGAGTACACAATGAATTCCAGGTCAGCCTGGGCTAGAATGAGACCCTAACTGGAGAAACAAAAAATAAATAAATAAATAAATAATAAAAAAGAGCTGTTTTTAAAATTTCCTCTGTTTTGTAAGTAATTTTTAAAAATTAATTAGACATATGAACAGGGTTCAGTGTGATATGTCCATGCATGAGTCCAGGGTGTAAGGATCAAATCTAACCTTTGATTTGCACCCTTCCCCTCTCCCCAGTGCACCCAATTCACCTTTCAGGTAGGTAGACTCTCCTATCAGGTTTGGTCTCCACACTGGAATAAAAGAAGTTAAGAAGGTTGATTTATTTCCCATGGTCACAAGATAGGAGATCTTAGCTTTTAATGTCCAGTGTTCTAAAACTTAGAATCCAAGTCCCATTGTAACACAAATTTTATTTAGATCAAGGGAGAATTATTCCTTTGGATCCTCTACTTGGTTCCCTGAAGAATAGGTTTCATTTGGCTTTTAAAATCAGAGACATTAAAGTTCTTTCAATACACAACCCATTAAACCACTAACATCTTAGCTGAAAAAAAAATAATCTTGGCATTATTGAAAAGAGAAACTAAACTGATATAACCTGTTTTCACTTTCAAAAATATTTATACTTGCAGGCACAATTTAAAGTTGGCTGAGCACAGTGGTGTGGGGGGGGCAAGGAGATTGTATCGGCACACCCATGCGGGTCCATTAATCAATTAGGTCGTGGCAGACAGGACAGGGGACAAATGTGGTCATGATGATAAGATCAGAACTGTACTTTTCTACTTCAGTAGACAGAGCCACCCACTGGTTGAGTGCTTGGACCAAACATCCGGAGGAAGTTGGGTGAAGTACAACACACACACACACACACACACACACACACACACACACACACAGGCACATCTGTATCCACACATGCACATTTGTAATGGTTTCCTGCTTCTATA
>PVHP010028458.1:0-23111 GCA_004024765.1 Zapus hudsonius | reverse complement strand
TCTCTGCTTGAAAATGAATAAATAAAATATTTAAAATTAAAAAAAACTCATCAGGCCTTGCAATCAAGTGCCTTAAAAAAAAAAAAAAACTGTGGTAAAAAGCCAGGCGTGGTGGCGTGTGGTAAAAAACACATATAACCAATATAACCAAATTTTCCATCTTAACCTTTTTTTTTTTTTTTTTTTTTGGTTTTTTGAGGTAGGGTCTCCCTCTAGCCCAGGCTGACCTGGAATTCACTCTGTAGTCTCAGGGTGGCCTTGAACTCACGGATGGCAATCCTCCTACCTCTGCCTCCCGAGTGCTGGGATTAAAGGCGTGCGCCACCACGCCCGGCTTTCTTTTCTTTTTTAAACATGGTTGCTGGGATCTAAACTCTGGTTTTCATGCTTGCACGACACTTAATCAACTGAGCCATCAGAACCATTTTAAAGTTCAGTATTGAGTATATTTACATGCTGTGCTTTAACTAAAATATTTATTTATTTATTTATTATTTTTGGCTATACTGAGGATCAATTAACCCAGGGCTTTGCACATACTGGTCAAATGTTCCACCACTGAGTGATATTCCCCCCCCCCCAAAAAAAAACCCTTTAATAATGAGAAAAGGAACCAAAAAGGATATTGAGAAAAAGAGAAGAAAGCATGACTTCTTGGACCCTGAAGATGTCCTTACACAGCCGGGTTATCTTGTCAGGCACTTTCCTTCATCTGTTCAGCGCTCTGTGCTGGGAGAGGTTCCAAGACAAGGGTGAATGGCTCCTCCCCTTGGGTTTCAACACTTGTGCCCAAGAACTACTGTGGGCCTGGGATTGGGCTGTCTCTCTCTGTCTCTCTCTCTCACTGGTGAGCAGGCCTGAAGGCCCAGCAGATGGCCTCAGGGGCAGCAGGGCTGTGACAGCGTTTATGACAGCGTGCGCACTCGTTGGTGACTCGTGTCTGTCTTCCACGCTTGGTCACCAGCTTCGAGAAAGCAGGCTGGTGGTCTCAGCCATCATGGAACTCCCTCCGTGGCCCACATAGGGAGGCACAGAAAAAGACCTTGTGAGTGAGTGGCAGCCAGGGAAGGCAGGGTGGAGGAAGCCCCACACGGACAATGGACATGGACCAATGGACAAGGGGGCCATTGGGTAGGAGGGTTTGCAGACCGCGGCTGAAAGGATGAAGGACGGGATTGCTGGGGGAGGGCGTATTAGTCAACTTGTCGCTGCTGAAACAAAATACCTAACAGACATCATTTAAGGAAGGAAGGGTTTATTTTAGCCCATAGTTCCAGATTCCAGTCCACCATGGCAGGAATGGAATGGTGGCAGGAGCTTGAAGCAGCTGCTCACATTCAGCACAGTGAGGAAGCAGAGTGATGGCAGGTGCTGCTCAGCCAGCTCACTCCTCTCTCTCTTCCCTCCCTCCCTCCCTCCTTCCTTCTTTCTTTCCTTCCTTCCTTCCTTGGTCTTTCAAGGTAGGTCTTGCTCTAGCCTAGGCTAACCTGGAATTACGTAGTCTCAGGTTGGCTTTGAACTCATGGTGATCCTCCTACCTCTGCCCCAGATGTGGGGGAGGGGTGGGTGAAAGGGAGAGGGAGAGAGACAGAGACAGAGAGAGACAGAGAGAGAGAGAATTGCTCCAGGGTCTCTTGCTGCTGCAAATGACATCCAGGTGTATGCACCACTTTGTGCGTCTTTTACATGGGTACTGGGGAATTGAACTTGGGTTGTTAAAATTTGCAGGCAAACGCCTTAACCTCTGCACCATCTCTCCAGCACTCAGTTCTCTCCCATTAATATAGTCCAGGACTGCAGCCCCTGTCACAGTTATGGCAGGTCTTCTCACCTTAATTAACCTAATGAAAATAATCCTCACAGGGTACACAGAGGCTAACCTGATCTACAGTTCCTCACAGGTGATTCTGAGTTTCATCAATCAGGATACGCCATCACCGTGAGGGAAAAGAAGGGGGGTCTGGAGCCCAGACTCAGTGGAAGGAAACTCTTATGAAACCCCGATGTGAATGTGGAGAAGATGGTTGACAAGGATGGGAAGCAACTAGAACTCTATGCACTGCCGGAGTTGGGGGAGGAGGGCTTCTGTCATTCTAGGTTTGGCCAACACTCTGGTCACTGGCAAGTCCAGGTTACTATTTGGGCTGATCAGGACCCCAACACCTGCACGTGGATGATTAGACAAGAAGTACTATTTTCCCAAAGAAATGTCCAAGATGATCCAGAGCCCAAAGTAGCTCTCTGCCCCCAGCTTCCAAAATGTCATTTGCCTGTGTGCTTCCTTGCCCCTCCTAGCAATCGGGCACTGCCAGAAGATAGTCCCTGTTCTTGGCCAAGAATATGGGGACAGACACTGAGCTTCAGGCACTGTGATGAATAGCCCTGGGGTGTTGGGAGCCCACTGCTGTCTGCCCCAGGGGCCTGTGTGCATATTTAGTCCAGGCACTAACATCTGGGCCTCTGCCCAGTGGTCCAACGCCTCCCTCCCTTCCTGCAAGAGCTTCTTGCCAACATGTGTGGCACAGGCGTACCATATAGCCCACCTGGGGCTGCTGGCTTGACCTGGCACACAGTTCCTGTCTGTGTGGGCTGCATCTTCCTTCTTGTGTTGGAAAATGCCATCACTGAGTTACAAATGATGCTTTACTCACTGTGGGGGAGGGGCGGGGAAATGCCTTGCAGTTTCAGGGATGAGGTTATATAGTCCAGAGGCCCGGGACTCAATCAAGGCAGCGTGCCATCAAAAACCCAAGTGCTCTGGAGCTCAGAGGATTGGGGATCAAGGAGGGTTGGTACAGTCTGCAGAAGAGGACGGAGGAGGCTATTCCAGGTGAGGGAAACAATGGAGACCCATATGTGATTGGCCAGAGTTGGCCAGGCCTGGGCCCATGTAGAGAACCTCATCAGCTGCTCTCTTACCCAGGACAAAGGCCACAGACAGCAGGCCTTCCTCAGCCCCACCCGGATTCCAGAACACATGGTTCACTGTCCCTAGCCTGACTACGACTTTCACACGAGCTGGGTCTCGATCACACTGGCCCAGGAACTGGGAAGTACCTGGCATGGGGCCCTCCACTTTCTTAACATGACTGCCTGGGGCTCCATGGGGACCAGTGTGGGGCCATTTTTGTGGTCAGGAAATGTCTGTGGTGGCTGTGGATACTGCAGGCCCTCCCTCGACCCTTCTAAAGTGGAGGTCACATTCCTAAAGATTTTCAACTGCCAGCTCCAATCTCTTGCTATTTTCTGGGAGGCACTTCTTAGTGGAGGGTAAAGACTATCTTCTCCCAAGTCTATGAGACCCCTCCTATCCAGACCACTTTAAGTTCAAGGCCAGGAAATCGAGAAAGGATGCAGCAGGTGTGAATTTCTGGTGTAGTTCAATGGTTTTCCATCTTGAAGGCACATTAGAATTACATAAGAAGCTTTAGAAAAATTTTCATACTGAGGTTGGGAAGATGGTTCCGTGGATAAAGCACTTGCCATGCAAGTGTGAGAACCAGAGTTCAAATCCCCAGGACCCATGTAAGTGCTGGGTGGGTGTGGTGGCTACTTGTAGTCTTGCACTTCAGACACAGAGACAGGGACTCTCAGGGACAAGTTAGTTAGCTAAATAGCCAAATTGGAGGCTGCGGAGATGGCTCAGTGGTTAAATGGACTTGCTTACAAAGAGTGATGGCCAGGGTTCGAGTCCCATAAAACCAGGTGCACAAAGTGGTGTATGCATCTGGAGTTCCTTTGTAGCAACAAGAGGCCCTGGCACGTGCCCATTCTCTCTCTCTCTTTCTCTCTCTCTCTCAAATAAATAAATACTTAAAATAAAAGAATGAAAAAGAACGAACCCAGGAGTGGTGGTGCACACACACCTTTAATTCCAGTACTTGGAAGGCAGAGGTAGGAGGATTGCTCTGAGTTCAAGGCCACCCTGAGATTACATAGTGAATTCCAGGTCAGCCTGGACTAGAGCCAGACCCTACCTCGAAAAAAAAACAAAAACAAACAAAAAAGAATGCGAATTCTATGAGGCAAATTAGTAAACTTTGGGTTCAAGTGAGAGAACCTACCTTTGTAAAATAAAGTGGAGAGTGATGGAAGGCACCCCCATGAACACATCTCCCCCACAATAAAAATGAAGAAATAAAAGGGGGACCGTGCTCATGCCAAGGGCTGAGGATGTAGCTCAGTGGGTAGAGCGCTCACTAGCACGCACAAAGGTCTAGGGTGATCCCCAGTATTCCATAAAACTGGGTGTGGTGATGCATGCCTATAATACCAACTCAGGAGATGGAGGCCAGAGGATCAGAAGTTCAAGATCATCCTTGGCTACATGGGCAAATTCAAGACTACATGAGATGCTATTTCAAAAAAGAAAAATGGGGGCTGGAGAGATAGCTCAGCGGTTAAGGCGGTTGCCTCCAGAGCCTAAGGACCCAGTACCCACATGAGCCAGATGCACAGTAGCTAGAAGCCCTGGCACCCCCATACACTCTTTCTTCTCTCTCTCTCTCTCTCTCTCTCTCTCTCTCTCTCTCTCTCTGTGCTTATGATTAAATAAAGCACTAAAAAAGAAAAATGGTTGTATTTAGATATTTGATTATTCATTAATGTTTATTTATTTATTTGAGAAAGAGAGTATAGGTGAGCCAGGGCCTCCTGCCATTGCATACGAACTCCAGACACATGCGCCACTTTGTGCATCTGGCTTTATGTGAACACTGGCAAATCAAGCCTGGGCCATAAGGCTTTGCAAGCAAGTGCCTTTAACCGCCATTAATTAATTAAGCCATCTCTCCAGTCCCCATATTTAGACATTTAAACAGATACTTCCAGAGAGATCGAAATGCCTACTAAACATATGAAAAGGTACTCAACTATATTAGTCCCCAGGGAAATGCAAATTAAAACCACATTGTGAATAGGATACCACTACATGTCCGTTAGACCTGGCAACAAAAAGTATAGAGAATACCAATTGCTGACAAAGATGGAAAGCCACCAGAGCCCTCTTCCCACAATGCTGGAGGGACTGTAAGCTAGTAAAGCACTTTGGGGGATCCTTGTTAAGGCACTAAGCAGAACCCCCTCACGGGCATATGTGTCTGTCAATCCCAGTGCCTAACAGAAACATCCGGGTGCTCCCAAAGACCATACTAGAATGTTCACAGCAGTAGCTCCGAGCTGCAAACAACAATCCGGATATCCACCAATCACAGGATGCCGAGAGAAACTGAGGTCTCTCCACAGAGCACACAGCACACTATGGCACACTACTGAACAAACCGCAACCATAGGCGACAACCTGGGTGAGTCACTTCACAGACAAGACCCTGAGTGAAGAAGAAGCCAAGGCTCTGTAGGAGTCCATTTCTTTAGTCAGGATTTTTGGAGACAAGGTCTTATGTAGGCCAGGCTGGCCTTGAACTCCCTTTGTAACGGAGGATGGCCTTGAACTCCTGATCCTCCAGCTTCTACGGCCCAAGTGCTGGGAATTATAGGTATGGGCCACTGTGCCTGACCAGGACTCCATGGATATACCATAAAATTTGAAAGCAGGCGAAACCAACCTAGGCAGTTAATTAGCATCTGGAGCAGTCATGACTGAAAGCAGGTACCAGGGTGCTCCGGTGCAAGGGGCTGTTTTTGGACTTAGATACTGGTTACTTAGGGTAGCTTTACTTTGTGACAATGTAATCAGCTTGACACGCTTTGTACTTTTTTGTGCACATGTATGTTATCCTTAACTAAAAATTTTATTATGGGCTGGAGAGATAGCTTAGCAGTTAAGGCACTTGCCTGCAAAGACTAACGACCTGGGTGACCCGGGTTCGATTCCCCAGCACCCACATAAAGCCAGATGCACAAAGTAGTGCATGCATCTTGGAGTTCATTTTCAGTAGCTAGAGGCCCTGGCGAACCCATTCTCTTTCTCTCTGTCTCTCTCTGCTTGCAAATAAATAAATAAACAAACAAACAAACAAATAAATAAATAAATAAATAAACAAACAAACTTTATTGCCGGGTGTGGTGGCACATGCCTTTAATCCCAGCAGAGGTAGGAGGATAGCTGTGAGTTCAATGCCACCCTGAGACTACATAGTGAACTCCCGGTCAGCCTGGACTAGAGCACAACCCTATCTCGAAAAACCAAAAACAAGCAAACAAACAAACAAATAAATATTTTTAAAAATCCAGATGACTGTCAGGAGGGAGATCCGCTGGAGAAAGGAGGCCCACTCAGAGGCCGCAGTGTGCATTACTGGGGTGGGGGTGCCACCTTTGCCCATGGAGGCTCCCGCATAGGCAGAGTGTTGCAGCGTGTTGTTGCAATGTGTTTCTTCCTGAGAAGTCTGTTGAAATCGGGTTGCATCAGGATGCAATGGTGTGTAATGGGAACAAGGTGGGCCCCGCCCACCCTGCCCCAGAGACCAGGATCACTTAGCGGAGCTGCTTTGAAGCCTCTGCTGGGCTTTCCAAGGGCTGCCACCCAGGCTCTGCGGACCTCCCTCCGCAGGTGGAGAGGAGACTCTAACAGCCAGCTCGGGCTTCCAGACCATGTCCACGCCCCTGGCCTCTGTGCCCAGATTAGGAACTTGCAACATCGTGCTGGGGACCACATAAGGCTTGGATATAATTGTGTGGCTAAGGGCTTCCCTAACTCTCTATGAGATTAGTGGCCGTCTCCCTAGCGATGGCTAACTTCCAGCATACTTTGGTCAAACTACTGGCGGCTTAGACAGGATAAGACAAGACATAGGCTCACACAGGAATTCTACCCACATGGGCCCCTCCGGAAACATGGACCGTGAACCTCTTGCTATGGGAGGGGCTGTGCGGGGAGGCCAAAGCCAGGGTCCCAAGCCCTGGGGACCCTGCCATGCCCAGTGAGTGGGCTGAATCGCAGCGTGGACCTTGAAGCAGTGTCCCTGCATGTCTGCCTCACGGTGTCACCTTTCCAAAGCAAGAGTGGACAAGCAGGGGCCTGGGGCCTCCTCATGGCTGCTGGACGGTGTGCCTGCCAGAGACCTGGGCTTGATGCACTTGACCGAAAGACTCCGAGTGGCGTGGGCGGCTGGAGGACAAGCCAAGCTGTTAGAAGCCGTGTCACTCAAGGGTGGCTAGGTTTAAACAGCCTGCTCCCTTCAGAGGTGAAAGAAGTGTAGACATGGCAGGAAGGGTGGAAAGTGTCCCAACTTCCCTCTCCTCTCCCTGTCTGAAGGGAATGGCGTTCTCCTTGGCTCAGAAGAGTCGAGGGTCCCTATCTCTGCAGGGGTGGGCTTAGGGAGGCGTGCATGGATCTTGGGGTTCTGCTGGCGTTCAGCCCCTATGGGCCACCTCCCCTCCTGTCTGTGAAACATCACAATGCCAGACAGTGTCACTACCCCTTCCTGTTTACTTGAAGCATTTATGTTTCTTCTTTGTGCTTCAGGAAATGAGTGGCCCAGAGAAGTTGTTCATTTTGCTTTGCTTTTCTCCCCCTTCTCTAGAGAAATGTATGATTCCAAGAGTTGTTCAAATTAAAGAAAAAAACAACGAGGGTGGACTGTTGCCAGGAGTGTGAGGAGGCAAGAGGATCCAGAAAGCGTCCAGACAAGAAAATGGTAGAGGCTGGCACAGGGGAGCTGGGCTCCAGGATGCTGCTTGGGTGTGAGGGTGACTCTGGGCAAGGCTTGGGCCTTCTTGGGCTCCAGTGTCCTGATGCCAGTGAGAGACAAACACGTGCCCTTCTTCAGCACTGACCAGGCAGGCAGCACAGAGGTGGGTGGGTTCACCTGAGAGATGCCTCAGTGAGGCCTAGGGGAATCCCACCAGACAAATATCCAACTTCACCTTTCAGACCCCAAGGATCTGCTCTCGGGAAGTTACTAAATCCTTTCCTGAAATGTTGGTATTTCACCTGGAAGTCCTTGTAAATTCTCGATTTCCCTTCGTTTGCATGCTTATTGTCCTTATCCAAGCTGTCTCTGAGAAGCCACTAA
The DNA here is from genome assembly GCA_004024765.1 of Zapus hudsonius. NCBI lineage: Eukaryota > Metazoa > Chordata > Mammalia > Rodentia > Dipodidae > Zapus > Zapus hudsonius. The sequence continues at coordinate 15,135 of PVHP010028458.1, read as the reverse complement.
CCCAGCCCCTGAAAACTCAGCTGCCAGAAGAAGCCCCTGTGCGACCTGGAGATGTCACAGAGCTCTTGGCTCCTGTGAGGATCCTGCAGGACTCAGTCAGGCAACTGTTTCTTCTTGAAATAAATGCAAATCAGAAAAGGTTTCTGTACAGGCCGTAGTCTCGGCAGGAAACACACACTGCCTCCCCCAGTCACAAGAGAGGGTAAGGAAGGAACCGTTTACCAGAGGTGAACAGGGATGAGAGAAACCCAACAGGAAGTTGAGGCACCCTGGAGCCAAGAACAGCAAAGCGGGGAGCCCACCTACCCAGCAGAAGATGAAGGTGTGAGGGCTGCGGGCTGCCTCTGGTTTGAGGGTGAACAGCAGAGGGCACTGGGGCTGGAAGATGACTCAGTGGGCAAAGCATTTGCCATGCAAGCATGAGGGACTGAGTTTGGAATCTCAATACCCATGTAAACATTTTTCAATATGGTGGTGTGTGCTCCTAATTCCAGCCCTGAGGAGGTGGAGATGAGGGGATCCCTAGGGCTTACCGACTAGCTAGTCTAGATGAATTGGTGAGCTCTAGGTTGAGTGAGAGACCCTGTTTCAAGAATAGAAAAGAAAAGAAAGGAAAAGAAAAGAAGGTTGCAGAGTGCTAGAGGAGGACCCGTGATGTCAACCTCTGACTTCTACAGGCATGGACACACATGTGCATAAACACCCCACATGTGTGTTCACATATATATGAACACACACACACACACACACACACACACCCCTAAGGCCTAGCAAGGGAGAAAGCTGGGAACAAAGCACCCCAACGTCATCATCCTCCCTCCCCTCCTCTTCCTCCTCCTCATCTTCAGCTTGGTCCTCACTGGAATCACGAAGACACACAACCTGGCTGAGCATTCCCTCAGATTAAATCTTGGGAAGTATGGAGAAGGGCAGAGAACCAACATGAGCAGGGCTGGGTGGGGAATGACTACATGGTCACCTGGATTAGTCATTCGAGAATTTTATTTTTTAAATTTATTTGACAGAGAGAGGATGGGTGCGCCAGAGCCTCTTGCTACTGCAAAAGAGCATCAGATGCATGAACCACTCTGTGCATCGGGCTTTCCTGGGTACTGGGGAATTGAACCCAGGCCTGCAGGCTTTGTAATTGCTGAGCCACCTCTCCAGCTCCTGGCTTAGCCATTCTAAAAGAGGGAATTGGTGAGTTGTCCCTCCTGTGTCACTGGCCACGGGTGGATGGAACCCGAGCAGTCCATGGCAGATGGGCCATGAAGGAGGTGCCAAGAATGCCAGCACAGTGATGGGACTCCTATCATGGAAGAGGCAGCTAGGTCTACTCAGCTCAAGACCTCCAAGGTGGGCTGGAGAGATGGCTCAGCGGTTAAGGCACTTGCCTCCAGTGCCTAAGGTCCCGGGTTCAACTCCCCAGTACCCACATATGCCAGACCCACAAGGTGGTGGCCCTGGTGTGCGCTCTCTCTCTCTCTCTCTCTCTCTCTCTCTCTCTCTCTCTCTCTCTCCTTGAAAATGAATAAATAAAATATTAAAAAAAAAGACCTCCAAGGAAAACCTGTGTTCATAAACATAATCCTGAATTATCAATAAAAAGGTTAAAGTGGCCGCTGAACTACTTAGCGCTGGCCTTTTACTGGGCAGGGAAGGTATATATACACTTTAGATACATCTGTCCAAACGTGTGCAACAGGGCTTCCAGGCAAAGAGAACAGTGAAGGAGACGGGGAGTGGCTGAAAGATCTCCCTAAGCTCCAGGAAGCAGGGAACCATGGCTACTGTGGAGGGGTACACTCACAGAAGACAAGCCGCTGCACCCCCAGATCCCCGATTGGTGAGACCAGTCATTGTGGATGGTGGGGGGTAAGGAATCTTTCCTCGGTCCTCCACCTTCCACACTGACACACAGCAGGAGGGAGGGCCGATGAGTGTAGGGGTGCCTTCTAACCACCAAACAGTGGGACTCACTGTCCCCCCACCCAGCCGGCCCTGAGCTGCCATGGAACAGGTAATGCCGGGCATATAGTGAATTTAAAACATGGCTGCCCCTTACTACTCACCCACCACCACTCAGGGAACTGAGCAGAAGAGGGGGCAGAAAGATTGTGAGAGCCGTGGTGGAGACTATCCAGAGGCATGGCACCCCTCAGTAACAACACACTTGGGCCAAGAGAACCGGGCTGAGTACTAGGCCATCCATGGTCCCCTGTCACAAGGACTGATCCAGACAGCCCACGGAGGAGGATATCCAGCTGATTGGGGATGGGGAGGGGGGCATTGGGGAATTGGGGATAACAACTCATTGTTGGCCCACTAAATAATGTAACTCATTATGGAATATATATATAATAAAACATGGCTGCCAATTCTTGGTTGACACTTCTCCCATCAAGAGGTGGGGCTGGGAAGGTTTGTGACGACAGTGGAAGTGAGGTTGTGTGATTCCAAGGCCAGTCATGCAGCTTCCATACTGCGGGGTAGAATTCTCACACTTGGAGCTCTGAGCTACCCTGCAAGAGCCCTACCCATCAGGCCACCGAGTAGAAGGGCCATGTGCAGTCTCTGGTCAGCACATGGCTCTTAGCCACCTAGCTGTCCCTGTTGAGTGACCATCCCAGAAGTGTTTGTCCCTCAGCTATTCCCATTCGCAGCCAGCATTCCAGGTCCCCTCAGTCACTTGGTCACCCCACTCTGGACCCAGACGCTGGAGCAGAGAGGAACTGTACTTTTTCTGAGGCCCTGAATCATGAAATGGTGGCTGTTTCATGCACTGGGTTTGGGGTGATTTCTTCAGTGGCAGCAGATAACTAGAATAAGCAGAGAGAGCTTTTTCTTTTTCTTTTTTTTATATTTTATTTATTCATTTTCAAGCAGAGAGATACAGAGATACACACAGAGAGAGAGAGAGAGAGAGAGAGAGAGAGAGAGAGAGAAAGAGAGAGAGAGAGAGAGAGAGAGAGAGAGAGAGAGAGAGAGAGCACCAGAGCCACCACCTTGTGGGTCTGGCTTATACATAATTCAATTCCTGGGGAATTGAATCGGTGGCCTTAGGCACTGGAGGCAAGTGCCTTAACCGCTGAGCCATCTCTCCAGCCCCAAGGTTTTTCTTTTTAAAAAATTTTATTTATTTATTTATTTATTTATTTATTTATTTATTTATTTATTTGAGAGAGAGGAGAGAACGGGCCCCTCCAGGACCTCCTGCTACTGCAAATGAACTCGATGCATGAGGTACTTTGCGCATCTAGCTTTACATGAGAACTAGGAAACTGAACTTGGGCTGTCAGGCTTTGCAAGAAAGTACCTTCAACCACTGAGCCATCTCTCTAGCTGGCAGGATTCCCGACTTTCCTACTCTGCTGGCTTATCGAATGCGACTTGGCGAGCCGCATGGAGGGTGTCACAGAGCTAGGACAGATGAGCTAAGGTCACGAGCTCCCCCAGGGGCTTAGGGGTGGGAAGGGGCAGGCAGACTCGTAGGGCACAAGTGTCACCTCCAAGGTCCACATCCCTTCTGCCCTTGGCCTTCAGTAGCTCCTCCTCCCAGCCTCTAGCTTGGGCCTCAGATCTCAGCCAGGGGCTCTGCAGCCTAAGCCAGATACCCTGCAGCTTTTCTTTCGACTTTTCACTCCTGACTAATGGTCACCATCACCAGAGAAGCAGACCTTGTAGAAGGAAGTACTGAAACTGACTAATGATCCTACCAAGCAAACACTGAGGCTCTAGCAGATAGAACCCCGTCGTAGGCCCAAGTCCACGCACATCTGCTGGGCACTCCTCACGTGGTCGCCTTTGGTGGTGTTAATCTCGGCAAGTGGAAGACAAGGCTGAGGCAGCTCACATTCTTGCCCCAGTGCCCAGGATGGTTAACAGAGATGGTCGTTTTCAACTTCCCGGGCTGAGTCCAAAGCTACTTTCTTTGCATGTGATGGAGGTTCTAGTTTTGTTTGTTTAAAAACAATATATAAGGCTGGAGAGATGGCTCTGAAGCTAAGGTGCTTGCCTGCAAAGCCTAACAACCTGGGTTCAGTCCCCCAGTGTTCACATAAAGCCAGATGCACACCCGGCTCCTCATGGACTTCAGAGGTGGGCCGTGTAGTAGCTCTGGAGAGAGGTGGGAAGGGAAGGCCTTTGGGTGCCAGAGCAGGACGGCTATCCCGCACACCACCAGCAGCTGCTTCTACACACGCACTGTTGTGGTTTGAACTTGGTTTGTCCCTGCTGAAATGAAGGTCACGTGGCTACCAGAGGTGGGTGGGGATCCCTCTAAGTGGGCCCCGCCCCTCTAGCGGTCTCTTTCCTGGGCCTTGTTATGACAGCAAAGACCATGCAAGATGGGGTCCCCTGATCTTATGGGCTTCCAAAACAGAACAAACCGCTTTCCTTTAAAGATTCAGCCTCAGGCTTTCTGCTGTAGTAACAGAAAACAGACTGCAACTCTGAGTCTAAAGTCCTTAGACCTCTTCTGACCATTGTAAAGTCTTCTAGATCCAGGATATATCTATATATCTATATCATCTATATCTATATCTATATATTTATCTATATCTATAACTGTGACTTCAACTATATCTACATCTGTCTATCTATCTATCATCAATCTATCTATCTACCTATCTATGAAATCAGCACAAGTCCCCTGGGGCTTTCACTTTGTCCAGCTGCTAACACTCTCAGCACCCAGGACTAGAAGGCCTTTAGGTTGGGAAGTCTCAAACTATGGTGGTCTTATTGCTCTCTTACCTTGACGCTGCTTTCCTTCAGGAGGCTGGAACCTCATACCTGGAGAAAGAAAGGAATGAGAACCTCTGAGGAAGGCAGGCCTGAAGGGAAGGTGATGACACAGAGTCATTCGTGGCAAGTTTGTCACAGGCCACTGAGGGGACTGGAGAGATGGCTCAGCAGTTAAGGTGCTTGCCTGCAAAGCCTGCCAACCTGGGCTTGATTCCCCAGCACCCACGCAAAGCCAGATGCGCTAAGTGGCACGTGCATCTGGAATCATTTGCAGTAGCAAGAGGCCCCAGTGCACCCCGTCATTCTTTCTCTACTTGCAAATTAAAAAAAAAAAAATACAAAAAAAGCCACTGAAAGCCGGGCATGGTGGCACACGCCTTTAATCCCAGCACCCGGGAGGCAGAGGTAAGAGGGTTGCCGTGAGTTCAAGGCCAGCCTGAGACTACATAGTGAATTCCAGGTCAGCCTGGGCTAGAGCAAGACCCTAACCTCAAAAAAAAAAAAAAAAAAAGCCACTGAGGTGTGCGTTATCTGCAGCTTGGTCAAGACAGACATAGCAGCGTGGTATCCACCCAAGGCATCTTCTACTGAAAGGATTTCCTTCCAGCCTATCAATGTTCCTAAGCTGGCAGAAACCCCAGGACTCTTTCCAGGCCGTGTCTAAGGCCTGGCGAACAGAAGGGGTCCATTTCTCCATCTTTACTCATCACATATTTCTTGGATGCCTACTACATGCCAGCCATTGGGCATGCAGCAGTGGGCAAAATAACCTGCTCTAATGGAGTTTGTGGTCTGCTTGGGAATACCAACAACTCACTATATAAGTTACAAATCCCAGGCTGCGCCGTGTGTGGTGGTGCACACCTTTCATCCCAGCCCTCTGGAAGCAGAGGTAGAACTGCTGTGAGTTCAAGGCCAGCCTGGGACTACAGTGAGTTTCAGGTCAGCCTGGGCTTCAGTGAGATCCTACCTCAAAAAAAGGGGGGGGGGCTGGAGAGATGGCTCAGCAGTTAAGATGTTTGCCTGTAAAGCAGAAGGACCTGAGTTTGATTTCCCAGTACCCACATAAAGCCAGATGCACAAAGTGGCTCATGTGTCTGGAGTTTGTTTTCAGTGGCTGGAGGCCCTGGTGTGCCCTTTCTCTCTCTCTCTCTCTCTCTCTCTCTCTCTCTCTCTCTCTTCTCTCAAATAAATAAATATTTTTAAAAGAAAAGAAAATACAGAGTTGGGGAGATGAACCAATGGCTAAAAGTGCTTACTACAGAAGTCTGACAACCTGAGTTTGGATCCCCAAAACCCATGTAAAAGCAGTAACAAGCATGTCTGCAACCCAGCCCTCCTAAGGTGAGATGGGAGACAGACAGGAAAACCCTGGAAGCGCACAGGCCAGCTCACCTGCTATACACAGGAGTGACCAATAAGAGACCCTACCTCAAACAAGGTGGAAGATGAGGACCAGCACCCAAAGTTGTCCTCTGACCTCCACACACATACTGTGGCTGCATGTGAGCTGCACTCACGCACATGAACACATGCATCACACACACAAGATTTCAAGAAAACATACGCATATAACTTATAGGTGGTTAGTGCCATGAAGGAAAAAAGAGAAATAGCCAGAGACGGAGTGTCAAAGTTTGAAATAGCGTGGGTCAGGGAAGGCCAGACATCCAACAAGACAAATCATGAAAAGCATGAAAGAAGAGAAAGCAGGAACCCTGCGGATGAATGGGGAAGGTCGCTTCCCAGGGACAGACATTGTAAGGACGAAGGTCTGGAGGTGAGAGAGAGCCTGGCCGGCATCCTAAGAACTGGGGAGGATGGCTGTGTGGTCTGAGTAGTGAAGAGAGGAGGAAAGAGAGGTAAGCAGAGGGTCTGGAACACGCAGGGCATTAAAGGAAGGCTGGCATACAAACTCGGGCTTTGCTCCAGGAGCAGAGCACTGAAGGGTTTTCTTCAGAAATGACGTGGCATGACTCATATTTTAACAATGAGCATCCGGATGCGCTGCTGAGAATAGACTCAGGAGCAAGGCTTGGAGGTTCTCAGCACGGAGTTCTTTTGTTTGTTTGTTTTTCGAGGTAGGGTCTCACTCTAGCCCAGGCTGACCTGGAACTCACTATGTAGCTCAGGAAGGCCTCAAACTCACAGCGATCCTCCTACCTCTGCCTCCCAGTGCTGGAGTGCTGGGATTTAAGGCGCGTGCCACCATGCCTGGCTGGCGCTCTTTAATACACATGTAGGATGAGGTCACCCAGAGGGTGATGTCAACAGAGAAGCTGTTGGTGGACAAGACCCCATTTTGCAGCTCCATGAAGGAGACGGAGGACTCACACGTGTGACAAGAGAAATCTCAGAAAAGGCAATGGTGGCGTGGAGGGAGTGGAAGCATGTGGCTGCTGAGATGCGGTCAGATCCTGATGGGATTTGCTAATGCATTCAAAGTGAAATAAGGGGGGGGGTGAGAGGACATGACTGCTGACCCCCAGCACCCCTGTAAAGCCACGTGTGGCAGGGCATGTCTGTGATGCCAAGATGCGAGGCGGAGTTAAGAGAATCCCTGCAGCTCACAGGACAGCTAGCCTGACACACCAGCAGTGAAGTGGGAGGTGAGGACCCACATCGGATAGTCTGAGACTTCCCAGCCTATTTAGTGAGTGAGTGAGGGGAGTATGTATGTCCCCTCGTCTCTCCATGCACACACACACACACACACACACACACACACACACACACACACACACACACATGAGATGAATGAAGAGGAGGGAAGGAGGAGTCCCGAGATGTGGGTCTGAGCAGCTAGGAGAATGAATTAACATTTCTCACTAGGTAGGAGCAGAGCAGATGGAGTGCTCTTGGGCAGTGGGGGATCAGGAACCCGGTTTTGGATATGTTAATGTCTTTTAGACACGCAGCGTCTGGAGTTCAGGGGACAGGCTGGAAATGAATGTTTGGGAGTGTCAACATGATTTAGGATGAGATCACCGAGAGGGTGGATGTCATCGAGAAGCTGTGGGGGACAGGACCCCGTTCAACAGCTCAGCAAAGGAGAGGGAAGCCAGGGGCTTCAAGGTGGATGGCACAATCCACGGAGGCAGGTGAACATCGCCCGATACTGGTCACAGAGTGGCAGGTGACTTAAATGCAGCAGGTTCCAGAGACAAAGGGGGTTGGGAGACAGAGGTGACTGGTAGCAAGAGGAGGGCTGGAGGCAAGGGGACACGATGCTGGACCATCGCAGCATCTGACCCTGACAACTGCTGGTGCTGATGCTGGGCCAGCTCCTCCCAGGCACCAAGCTCATCGCTCCTGTTCCGTAAGACAACCATACTCTGGTTTCTAGATTCCTGCACAATTATTCCCGTGTCCTCGCTGCCACGTGTGGCCTGGGGATAAATGCCCACTGCCTGACACTGCTAAGAAAGTGCTCGATTCCTGACAAACTAAGATCGGCTCTGATTTTCTGTGAGAAGTCCAAGTGAGCAAGACAGGCAGGCAGGCAGACAGACAGACAATAGACAGGCAGGCAGGCAGACGGACAGACAGGGCTCCTGCCCTCATGAGCTGCTGCAGCCACAGGCAGTGATTTCCAGTGTGAACAAGCAGATTTCAGGTGTGAACAAGCAAGAACCACAAGGAAATGGAGTGAGGCATCAACAGTCAGCACGGAGGAGTCAGTCAGCTAGGCTGTGTGTCCAGGTGGCCTCTGGGTGATGAGGGACCTGGACAGTAAATCTGGACTAATTCCTCTTGAACTGGCCGCTACCACACCCTGTCAGGCTTCCCCTGTGACTTCAGCAGTGTGCGCATGCCTGGCCCAATGCTGGAGCCCGTAGTCTGGGGACAGAGCCAAAAGGAAACATTCCCTTTCCCTTCTCCTGTGAACTGTGGGATTTTCCCCTCTGTGATTACGAAAGACATGTATTTTCACCGGTGAAGATCTGGAAAATACTAGAAACAGAAAAAACTGGAGACCCTGTCTCAAAAAAAAAAAAAAAAAATCCAAACAATGAAAACATGTGCTAGATATCCTTCCAGACATTTTTATTTTTGGATTTTTTTTTGAGGTAGGGTCTCGCTCTAGTCCAGGCTGACCTGGAATTCACTCTGTAGTCTCAGGGTGGCCTTGAACTCATGGCAATCCTCCTACCTCAGCCTCCCGAGTGCTGGGATTAAAGGTGTGCACCACTACGCCCGGCATTATTTTTGGATTTTTTTTTTTTTTTTTTTTGGTTTTGCGAGGTAGGGTCTCACTCTAGCCCAGGCTGACCTGGAATTCACTATGTAGTCTCAGGGTGGCCTTGAACTCACGGGGATCCTCCTACCTCTGCCTCCCGAGTGCTGGGATTAAAGGTGTGCACCACCACACCCGGCTTTATTTTTGGATTTTTAAAAAATATTTTATTTATTCATTTTCAAGCAGAGACATACAGAGAGAGAGAGAGAAAAAGAGAGAAAGAGAACCAGGGTCACCACCTTGTGGGTCTGACTTATCTATGTGGGTACTGGAGAATTGAACCTGGGGCCTTGGGCACTAGAGGCAAGTGCCTTAACCGCTGAACCATCTCTCCAGCCTGGATTTTTTTTCTGGTTTTTTGAGGTAGGGTCTCACTCTAGCCCAGGGTGACCTGGAATTCACTATGTAGTCTCAGGCTGGCTGATCTCCTACCTCTGCTTCCCAAGTGCTGGGATTAAAGGCATGCGCCACCATGCCCGGCTTCCTTCCAGATATTAAAAAATATTTATATGTATATATTTGTGAAGAGAGAGAGAGGTGCACCAGGGCCTCTTGCTGCAAACACTCCAGATGCCTGCAATACTTTGTGTGTCTGGCTTTATGTGGACACTGGGGACTTGAACCTGAGCTGTCAGATTCGCAAGGAAGCACCTTTAACCACTGAGCCATCTCTCCAGCCCTACAGACATTTTTCTATGCAATATATAATGTTTTCTTTTCAGAGTCAGGGTCTCATGCTGCTCAAACTTACTATGTAGCTGAGTCTAGCCTTGAACTACTCCTGTCTCCACCTTTCAAATTCTGGGATTACAGGCATGAATCGCCATGTCTAGCTTGCAGCATATAATTTGAAAAAATGAAATCAAGCCAAGTGTGGTGATGCACATCTGTAATCCCAACATGTAAAAACTGAGACAGGAGGATCATGGGGAGTTTGAGGCTAGCCTGAACTACATAGCAAGACCCTATCTCAAAACAACAACAACAAAATTTTTTTCTAGTTCTTGATTTTTTGAGGTATGGTCTCTCTCTAACCCAGGCTAACCTAGAACTCACTATATAGTCTCAGGGTGGCCTTGAACTCACAGCGATCCTCCTACCTCTGCCTCCCAAGTACTGGGATTAAAGGTGTGCCCACCATGACTGGCTCATAATGTGTTTTGTGACTTCAATTTTTCACTAATTTTGTTATAAAGTACTTTCATGTCATTTTCTTCTACATGACTACTTTTTAAAATATTTTATTCATTTTTCAAGCAGAGAGATACACACAGAGAGAAAGAGAGATAGAGATAGATAGATAGATAGATAGATAGATAGATAGATAGATAGATAGAGCACCAGGGCCACCACCTTGTGGGTCTGGATTATGTGGGTCCTGGGGAATTGAACCGGGGGCCTTAGGCACTGGAGGCAAGTGCTTTAACCGCTGAGCCATCTCTCCAGCCCTACATGACTACTTTTAATTGTTGAATAATAGTTCATTACATGTCGATTTCCATAAGTTTTATTTACTCCTCAAACACTGGTCACATGCATGGCTTCTCAGGACAGCTGTCATGAGTCGGTGCTGTAATGAACAAGCCAGGTATCTTTTCTCCTTGAGTAAAAAGAAAGCATCACTGGCCAGTGTCTGTCAGTCTCACAGGGGCAGGACTGAGTCCCAAACACTGTGAGAGGCTTGGACAGGAGGCTCATTTAATCCTGACATGGCCTGGTCTTGCCCTTTCCTCCCTGGAGGCCTGAGCAGAGGAAAGCAATAGGCCCCTCCCAGTAGTCCCCAGAAATCCAAGGGGATTCCCCACCTCAGCCAGGGACACTGTCCCTCCCTGACCCTGGGATAGAGCCCACCCCCAACTCCCAGGGAAAATCCCCATGAGATAGCTCCTCCTTCCCTAGGGAAAATATTCCATGGGTCAGGCATCCAATCAAGCTGGCTCTGGGTCAAGGCTAACCCAAGGAATGCCAGGGAAGAGAGGGGTCCAGAAAAAACAACAGCCTCTCTCCTGCCCCCTGTGCCAGGCTTGCTCCTGAGCCCTCAGATTTCCCAAGGGGCTGCCAGTGACGCTTGAGCCCCAGGGATGAAGTGTCAGAGGTCACGAGAGTTCTGGGGGGTGAAGTGGGAAAGCACCAGCCCTGAAGGCCTCTGGACCTGGGATGGGGTCCTGGCCCTCCCCAGACAGGTGACCTCCTGTGTGTAACACTGAGCAAGCGCACAGCGTTTGTGCTCAGCACGCATCGTGCCAGGCCAATGCAGGACTGCTCTGAGCCTCAGTTTGCTCATCTGCAAGATGGGGGTGACCACACCCATGGAAGAGGCTTTGGGGGGACTAATAAAACATGGGCAAAACACACAGATATCTGGTGTTCAACAACATGAGTGTGAGGAGCCCTGGAGGGAGGGCTGCGTCTACCAGGCCCTGCAGCAAGCACAGTGAGTGCTGCTTTCCTTTATTAGGTAAGCATAATTGCCTTCACCCCATTCACGACCACACCCCCTGGCATAGTATGTACCTTTGTGTCTGGGTATTGATGCAAACCACCTCTGAGCAGGGCTTCAGGGCAGTTGAAGGGCAAGAAGTGTGCTTCTAAGTAATTGTGAAGCAACCAGCACAGGAACAAGGAAGCAGGCTTAGAAAGGCCTTAGAGAGCCTGGCTCAGTAACAGCAGGCAGAGGTGGGCGAGGTTTGCATTCCCAGCCCCCTTCTAGCAAAGGAGAATGGAAGAGAGACGACCCACCCACCGATTCCAGGTGGAAGGAGGTCCTCAGGGAGTCAGCAGGGTTTGGCAGAAGGGTCACCAAAAGTTAGGTGGATGCCAGTCGGGGTTACACTGGAGCCTCACCCCGTCTTTATGTAGATCTTCGTACAGATAGCAGCTGTGGCCCTCAGAGACCCAGGGCTAGTGGAAAGGGGGTCCTACGTTCCCTCCACCACTGTGCAGTCCTGCCATGGGGGGTGTCTTGAGAATGTTCAGGACCGGAATGGACTGCCATGGCTCCTGCAGTGGACATAACTGGCCTATACCTGTGAGGTACTCATTCTGTGAACCCAGGATTCCTGGGATGCCTGCTGTGCTGAAGGCGGAATGGGGGAGCCCTCAGCATCAGGGAATGGGACATCCACTTAAGCCAAGGATATGGACACTGGAATCAGGGACTAGGTGGGAAGGTTCAGGTGACTAACAATGGCTTCAGTGTCTCTTCCCCCTGGTGACAGAATTGTCTCTGGAGCACAGGCCCACCCTGTGGCTGGTTCATCTTTGTGTTTCTACCACACCCAGGAGATTGTTTGCAGAGAACTGATACTCCGTGTTGATTGGCTGTATCAGTATGCAGAATGACAGGTGACATCTGCTTTACATGCCTGTGCCACCAGGCAAGGGCAAGGGCCACTGGTGTGTCCTGGTTAGGATGGCCCTGGGCAGGAGCAACAGCCCTTCCTCTTCAGTGGACAAGTGTGCCTCCCTCCACAGCCCAGAACTTTCCTTTGCTTATTCAAAGGGAGATCGTCTGGCAGAAACTCCGTGGTTCTAGGTGCTTCCCTAGAGACAGCGATGGACTAGGTATGTGGCCCATGGGAGTCTGGGAGCCTTTTAGACCACAAGAAAGAAAAACACAGATCCATTGTCTCCTTTATGAAACTAAAAACTGCGACTTTCCCTGCATGGTCAGGTTGGCCAATCCCCCGCCATCTGAGTGCATGGCTGCCCAGGATCCTGAAGACACAAATTGAAAATCCTGTCTGGGGCTGGGGAGATGGCTCAGCGGGTAAGCTGTGCAAGCATGATGACCTGAGTTCAGACCCCCCAGAACCTGTGTACAAGAAGCTGGACTCAGGAGCGAGTGTCTGTAATCCCAGCTCTCCTACCTCAAGAAGGGAAGCCGTGTTGGGAGAATCTCGAGGCTTAAAGGTCAGCCAGTCTGCGATATGCAGCAAACAATGAAAAGACCCCTCAAACAAGGTGACCGCAAGGACCGGCACCCCAAGTTGTACTCTGACCTTCACACGCCCACTATGGCACATGTACTCACACACGTACACACACCCAAAAGATGGTTTAAAAATCAGGCCTTGCTTCAGCTGGGCCTGGTCAGACCTGCTTGTCATACCAAGTTTTTTTTCGAGGTAGGGTCTCACTCTAGCCCAGGCTGACCTGGAATTCACTATGTTGTCTCAGGGTGGCCTTGAACTCATGGTGATCCTCCTACCTCTGCCTCCCGAGTGCTGGGATTAAAGGCATGCGCCACCACACCCGGCCATACCAAGTATTTTGAAGGCTGAAGCAGGAGGATTGCAAGTTCAAGGACAGGAGGCTACACAGTGAGTCCAAGGCTAGCCCAGACAATTTAGTGAGGCTGCCTCAAAATGAAGCACATGCATACATATATCCATGCACACACCCAAAGAGGAACAGAGCTATAGCTCAGTGGTAGAAAGCTTGCCTAGCATGTGTGAGGTTTTAGGTTCAAACTCCAGAACTACTAGTTAATTAAGTAATGAATATTGCATCTTGCTTTCGCTCTTTTCTTGCAATCGCTGTGTAGGGTCAGTGCAGGACTTGTTTCTACAAGGCCACACTCTGCTTGTCTGTGTAATTTTATGCCACAGACCCTTAGAGATAGCCTTAGAGAATGCATCATTCCCATGGCTGCCCATCTGTCACAGCTCTAAGTGAAGTCCTCAGAATAGGTTTAAACCCCTCAGACAGAAGTCAAAGGCCTACAGTTTCTGGGTTATTCTACTTGTCATCCTCTGTCCTCTGCGTAGTCATTCACCTGCTCCTGAGGTGAGACATAGCTGCTTAACCAGATGACTGGGGCTTAAACCAGTGGTTTTCAACATGTAAGTTTCCAGATAAGCTCACTAATGTTAAGCTAACAGGTCTTTTCATCTCTGATGAGTGCTTTTTGTATCCTGCTTAAGTGACCCTTGGCATCGTTAAATCAAGAAGTCCAGCGGATAAAGCACTTGCCTTGCAGGTGTGAGGTCCTGAGTTTGGATCCTGACATTCATGAAAAAGGTCAGAGGCTGTAGAGGACGGAAGAATTTCCAGGATGTCAAAAGGCCAGTTAGTCTAGTGAATACAGCAGTGACTGAGAGACCCCACCTCAAGCAAGGGAACAGAAACCACATAAATGCCAGGCAGGTGTGGCAGCTCACCCATAACCCCAGTTCTTAGGAGGCAGAGACAGGGGACCCCTGGGACAAGCTGACTAATAGGAGACCCTGCCTGCCTCCGTAAATAAAGTGGAAACCGATCAAGGAAGCTGCCTGAAATCAACCTCTTACCCTTACATATACTTGCGCATATATGCACCCTCGCACGTGCCTACACGCACACAAAGAATGTAGCTAAACTGGCAGTGAGTGTGGCAGAGGGGCTGCATATGACCCGGAGGGTGTGCCCACTGGAGTTCACAGCGATGGGAGCTGAGCCCCCACCTCCTCAGCAAGCACAGGACCATGTCTGCTTTGGATCTGATGCTGGGTCGGGTGCTGGGAATGGCTCCAGGGGGCCAGGGGGACCCTGGTTGACTGGCTTAAGAGAAGGAACACCCTTTACTTATGTGTCCAACTGTCCCCACCTGGTCCTGCAAACTCCTCCTCTCAGGCCATATTTCTGCCAGAGCCCACACAGAGATCAGTGTGATACTTTTCCAACTGGCTCAGAGTGGGGACTTCTCCCCTCCCCAGTCACCACAGACAGCAGGCGTGTGGCACAGCAAAGGCTGGACTGCACATGACCACTATGCTCCTCTGGCTAGGCTGCATCACTTTCAAAATCCCCTGTGATAAGCCAGGCGTGGTGGCGCACGCCTTTAATCCCAGCACTCGAGAGGCAGAGGTAGGAGGATTGTTCAAGGCCACCCTGAGACTACATAGTGAATTCCAGGTCATCCTGGACTAGAGGGAGACCCTACCTCAAAAATCCCCCCCCAAAAAAATCCCCTGTGATGGGCCTGGATGAACTCTGCATCCCAGAACTTTCCCCACGTTTCCACGGTTAGAAGAGAACGGTACCCCGAAATTATATGCCACTTCACAGAACTGACTTCCTCAAAGAAAATAAGGCTTACAGTCTAGATGACCAAGCCCCTTACCGGTTCTGCTAGGAGGCTGTCACTTTGCTGAAAAGGTCCCAACACA
>PVHP010028457.1:5575-23219 GCA_004024765.1 Zapus hudsonius | reverse complement strand
TGGACTCAATGAACTAGAAAGAAACAATGAGTTAGAGCCATGAGCAGGTATTATGAAAATCAGAGCAATAAGAGAGCAGCCGAGAACACAAAGACTTGGAGTGCACAGCCTATTCCAACGGGCAGACTTCCTTGAAGCAAGTGCCTCAGTCTATGCAATTTCTCGCACAGACTCCGTCAGAGTTGGCATGACATCTCCTCCTTTTTTATTTTTTAAACGTATCTCACGTATTTCTCAGCGGACAGTGGATACTGATGAAAAGATTAGTTTGAAGATGACTGGAAGTAAAAGAATAGCAAGTAAGATTAGTCCACCAATCACTGCAACAGTAATTATAACATGTATCCAATTAAAAGGATTTAATGATTTCAAGTTTTCCTTCAGAGACTCAGCCAAGGATTGTAAATTTTCTACATCCAAATGTGCTCTGCTTACCGCAGAAATATCTTGTTGTAATTTTTCCATATCATGGGAGATATCATTATCTTTCCATATTCCTAATAAATGATTTTTAGTAGCATTCCAATTTAATATAGCATTATAAATTAAGGGAGTAACACAGACATATCTAAAACTAGCATGACAGCATGCTGAAAGCTGTGTCTTTAAATTCTGAAGCTCTTGTCTAATAGCTAAAACTACTTCCTCTAAGGCATTAATTTTCATTTTCAATTTTCTATTTATACTCTGTTGTTCAGCTAAGGCAAGTGAAACATTTTTAGTGAGATCATTTATAAAGTGAGCGTTTTTATCCCTTCCACGAGTGCAACTGTAGACATTGTTAAAGAACTAAGAATAGCAATTAGAGCACCAATTCCTAAAATAAGTGCAGTGACAAAGCGTTTTGGTTTAAGCATAACTTCCAAGTCTTTTAGCGTTTGTAAGGCAGAATTGTCAAACCATGGGTCATTGTGTAGATCAACAGGCAACATAACATATACAGGTCTTTTTAAAAATTATTATAATGGAATAGTCCTTATTTAAATCAGAAGTAAGACAGTTTGTCATTATACAATTGGTACAATTTACATGATAAGATTTTCCCTGGTTAGTAATTTGTATATAATCAGCTTTAGCCACTAGAATTCCATAAGGATAACCAATACAAGCTCTTACCCCAATAGGGGTAGATTTTTGTTCTTTTGGCTTCTTAAGTAAAAGCATATTTGCAGCAGCAAAAAGGCGAAAAAGACTAGACTGAATGCCTGTTTTATTATGTAAGAGAGAGTGACTCACAAAGATAGGTGCCACCCATCCTGGAGTAAACCATCTTCTTATTGGTTCTCCAAAATGTTAGGGGAAGATCTATTAAATCTTTGAGAATTATTTTTTAAATACTCTGTATAGTCATAGATAGGATTGGCAATTGAATATCATATATAAGATTAGTGTCACCAATAGGTTGATGAACAGAAACTTTAGAAGGGAAACCACAAGTTAACCATTTGGGAGTTGTAACAAAAGAATCCCAAAATTGATCTTTATTATGATATTTTTGTAAGTAATTTTCTATTGGCATATGTATATTTTTAATAAAAGTCTCATTATAATTATAGTAACCTAAAGTCATAAATCCTAATTCCCAAATTAATCTTTTTTTCCCAGAGGAATTTGGTGCATCAGTAATTATAGTTTTATAATTTAATGGGAGACACCCTAATGGTGTTTTTCCTTTTAAAGATACACATATAGGAGCAGTATCTGACATTCCTTCATAATCAGTACTTTGAGAAAAGATATGAGTAGGGGAATAATCAGCATATCCTCCCAAAAGATCAGAATTGTTTGTCATAATTTCATGTTTGCTTCATCTCCCCATCCTACAGGATGAAGGAGAGGAGGATTAGGAACAGAAGCCCAATATTTTTCTCCTGAAACAGCGACTACCTGCATAGTAATAATAGCAAGCATGGCAAGAAATACATTCTCCGCAGACAGGGTTTTTCCCATTGATGTAATCATTTCCTCTGCATACTGAGTGAGTTTTTTCAGTTGTCCCCATGTAGGCAGGGTGGCCTTTTCTGTAGTCTTAGCTGGTAGAGGACAGGACAAGTTGAGTTTCTTCATTCTCTTTATGATCCTTTTCATTCTCTCCTGATGTTTTCTTCTTTTTTCTCTTGTTGTCTGAGTTATAGGGTCGGATGAGCCGATCAGGGATCCAGATGGGTGACTTGGCATCCTGTGGAAACACACATGTATACCCTCTTCCCGAGGTTATTAGTACATCAGGCCTGTTAATAAATCTTTTCATTTTACTTTTGGTTGTATTGATAACTTAGTTTTTGACCAATGTCTCTGCATAGGAGTTAAACCTTGTTTATTAGTATTTAAATGATTTATTACAAAGAGTGCATGATTTAGAGCTTGATGTGGAGAATAATAATGATTTTTTTGTCTTGTAATTTGGATTTTTAAAATTTGATGAGTTCTTTCTATAATAGCTTGACCTTGGGGATTGTAGGGAATACCTGTATTATGTTCTATGGTCCATGTTAAACAAAACTTCTTAAAAGCTGAAGAAGTATAAGATGGGGCATTATCAGTTTTTAATCTTTTTGGTATTCCCAATATCATAAAACAAGATATTAAATGTTGTATAACATCTTTAACAGCTTTTCCTGTTCTTGAGGTAGCCATAACAGCTTGAGAAAAGGTACCCACAGTAACATGTACATAGGACAATTTACCAAACTCTGGGATATGAGTCACATCCATTTGCCATAAAATTTGAGGCTTAAGCCCTCTAGGATTGACTCCCATTTTTAAGGGGTGATATACTTCAGGACAGCTTTCACAGTTTTTAATTATTTGTCTGGCTTGTTCTCTAGTTATATTAAATATTCTTCTTAATGCTAATGCATTTTGATGATGAATCATATGACTCTCTTTAGCTTGATCAATAATATTAGCTATAAAATTCTCCTTAGTCAACATGTCTGCCATCATATTTCCAAAAGATAAGGGTCCAGGTAAGTTTGTATGCCCCCAAATATGTCCAATGAATAATTTTTTTCTGGTTTGTATTAATTTTTGTAATTTTTAAGCAATTCTATAATTTTTGATTGCCCCGATAGTAAGGCTGTCTCAATGGCAGGAATTAAGGTAACCACATAATTAGAGTCTGTATATAGGTTTAACCTTTGAGGTAAGGTCTTTAAGGCTAAGAGCATTGCTATGATTTCTGCTTGTTGACCTGAAATATTTTGTGACATTTTTATGATAGGGGCTGACCTGGCATACAGACTACAGACCTTCCATTTGAGGATTCATCAGTAAAAATAGTCTGTGCATTTTTAAGGGTTCAGGTGATACTTTAGATGGAAAAATTATATCTGTCTCTTCCACAAATTTTAATAAAGGGTGCTGAGGTAAATGATATTTAATTTGACCTGAATAATTCTGCAATGCTAAACCCCAATCATCATTAGTTTGCAATAAAAAGTCTATTTGTTGTCTCCTATAAGGGACAATTATATTTTGCATTTCTCTTCCAAATAGTTCTTTGGATCTAATTTGACCCTTTATAATTAATTGGCTGCATAAATATAAATAAGAAGATACCATTTTTACCTGTGTATGAGGCAAATGGAGCCATTCTAAAATTCCATCCTGTCAAAGACATCCTGTTGGAGTATAAGCAGTCTTTATTATAATTAAATCCCATTCTTTAGAATAATCCAATTGAGTCACTTTTGCATGTTGTAACTTTTCTTCTACATAAGAAATTTTATTAATTATTTTTTTAGTTAGTTTTCTAGGAGACTTTGGATTGGAATCTCTTTTCAAAATTTTAAATAATGGATGTAATTCTTCTGTAGTTATTTTTAAATAAGGCCTGACCCAATTTATATTTCCAAACAATTTTTGAAAGTCATTGAAAGTCTTAAGTTTATCTATTCTAATATTCATCTTTTGTGACATAACATAGTCATCATGAATTATTTTTCCTAAGTAATTTAAAGGTTTATCATATTGAATTTTTTAGGTGCAATTATCAATCCATAATAAGTTAACTGTTTAATCATATGACATAAGATATCATCCAATATTTGTCTTGATTTATTAGCTATCAGGATATTATCCATATAATGAAGTATATATGTATTAGGAATTTTGTCCTTGTTTCTTTTAAAGCTTTATCTACAAATTTTTGACACAAAGTAGGGCTGTTTTTCATACCTTGTGGTAGTATTTTCCATTGATAGCATTGTCATGGCTGTTTTAAATTACATGAAGGAACACTAAAAACAAATCTTTTGGAATCTTGTGGATCCAATTTAATAGTAAAGAAACAATCTTGTAAGTCAATCACCACAATAGAATGACCCTTAGGTATAGCTACTGGAGAAGGGAGCCAAGGTTGAAGGGCCCCCATGTCATGCATGGCATTATTAATTGCTCTAAGATCTTGTAAAAGTCTTCATTTACCTGATTTCTTTTTAATTATAAAAATTGGAGTGTTCCATGGACTGTTGGATTCTTCTAAAAGTCCTTTTTATAATTGTTCCTTTACTAAACTTTTTATAGCCTGTATTTTTTCTTGATTAAGGGGCCACTGATTAATCCAAACAGGCTGATCATCCTTCCAAGATATAGTATCTGCATAAAACTCATCAGTAGCCCCTATGAAAAATGTTGTTTCCCGAATGAATCAGATGTAACAAGTCTGACATCTAACGTATACATGATGTCTCTTCCCCATAAGGAGAAGGGCAAGGAAGTAATTATATAAGGTTGAAATGTTCCTTGCTTGTTTTTATATTTCCAAGTTAAAATTTTTGAACTCTGGGCCACATTGTTAGCTAGTCCAAGCCCAACAAGGGTGGATGAGGTATGGGTAACTGGCCAGGAGCCAGGACAATCTTTGCCTGCTATGCATGATCTATCAGCTCCTGTGTCTAATAGTCCTTTAATAGGTTTCCCATCAACTTTCATTATTTTAAAAGGTCGGTTCTAGTAATCTCCTGAGACTATGCAACCACTTCTGTGGATCCAAAACTTCCATTCCCTTTGGTTTCTTTTAATATTGGATGTTTTTGCATATTTCAATAATAAAATTTGTGCTATTCTTTGATTTTTATGGAGTTGAACAGTTTTTAAGGGGTTTTACCATAACTTTAATTTTGCCTTTAAAATCTGAATCAATCACTCCTAGCAAAATTTCAAAATTCTTTTTATAATTAGAACTTCTTTTGATTATCAGGCCAAACAGTCCCTCTGGTAATGGTCCTTTTAAATAAATACCTACTAATTGTATTTTATCCTCAATAGTTAATACATAATCACATCTGATAGTTAAATCTAGACTAGCACTTCCTGGAGTAGCTCTAAGCAAATCATAAATTGTAAAGGAAGGAGCCAATGGGTTTAATTTAGATTCTATATTTTTTAATAATGATTGTTCTGTTTCCAATAAAGGAGACCCTCTTGTTTTTAGGGGGCTGAGGGTTTGCCTCCCTTCTCATTTTTTGATTCCTCATTATCATCAAGGTTAGTTCCATCCTTATGATATTTGGATTTGCATTCATTTTTCCAGTGTCTACCCTTTTTACATCTAGGACATAGTCCTGGCATTTTTTTCATTTCTTCTGTTGTTATTATTATTATCTTTACTTTGATAGTTTTTACTCATGCGTCCTTCCTGACCACATGAGCGATAAACCCCCATATTTCCGGCCGAGGATTTGTTTTTGTACAAATTTTGCACATAGGCGCCAAAATGTTGCCCTTTCATTGCTGCAGCATAGGCCATTCTTTGCACTAATGCTGGTGAGGCATTTATATAGGCTTTTACATAATCCTGTATTGTCCCTTATTGTTTTATGGGTCTTATGAGTTCTAAGCATAAAGAGTTTGCATTTTCCCAAGCCAATTGTTTTAGCAGCATTTCAGTCCCTTCCGAGGGTGGGAGCATTCTCTGCAAGTCCTCCTCTAATCTGGCTATAAAATCTTTTTTTTATCTTTTTCCAGTCTTGCAGAGAAAGACTACCTTCTTCAGGAAACCAAAGACTAATTTTCATTAAGAACTCATAAAACTCCACAGGAGATTTTCTAGGTATATTGCTTCCTCTAACTTCAAGCATATACCCTAGGACTGACAGGAATAAATCCCTGTTTTTGGACTGAGAGTGCCCCATGATAATTACCTACTCGTCTCTTAACCAGTGAGCCTGCAGTGCCCTGGCGAGGTCCGATCCACTGCCTGAAAATTGTTACAAGAAAAAAAGAGAAGAGAAAGCTTACCTCTCCAAGGAACTGCTGGGGATTTCGAGCCCCACATTGGGCACCACCTGCCACGGACCAGCTCGGCCGGAGTGCTGGGACCGCAGGATCAGGGCCTTGGAGAAGTGGGCAGGGATTTGGCTGAGTGACAAATAGACACAGACTCAAGGAGAGAGTATCTGAGTGAGATTTTACTGAGCATTTGTCAGAGTTATATACAGTTGATTATTATAACAGTATTCTTTGATTATACAGGCAGTTACAGTTTCTTTAAATGATTAAACCAAGAATTTCAGCAAGGTACATGAGAATAGACAAGAGAAAAGCACAGATGATTATCACATAAATGGTTTCTAGGCAAAACGGTGGTTAGTCAGGCCAGGCCTGACTTGGCACTTGTTTTTCAATTTAAACATTATGTGGTTTTCAGCCATTAAGAATTTGTTTTTAAAGTTTACCATGATATTCTCTTTCCTTAATGTTAACCCATCTGTCATCTTTTTTCATAGATACCTGTATAAGGCAATGGAGCATCAGTGGGCTCAGGGAGTTTCCTTATACTACTAGTTTCTTCTTGGTCTTTTCCTATAACTCTCTCAGTTCTAGGAATCTCTTTCTCAATACTTTCCCTTAATAAGTAATTCTTCTATTTTAAGTCATCCAGGACTTTTCCCAAAAGTCCTTTAGCTGTTTTCAATCTCTCAATTGCTTGTAATAATGGGGAATAATAATGGGGAATAATGGACTGAAGGAAAAACTTTATTTTTCATTTTCTCTTGGGAAACAAAAAAACAAAGAGATGGCTCAGCAGTTAAGGCACTTGCCTGCCTGCGGAGCCTAATGACCTGGGTTCAACTCCCCAGTACTTACATAAAACCAGATGCACAAAGTGGTGCATGTGTCTGGAGTTCATTTGCAGTGACTGGAGGCCCTGGCATGCCCATTGTCTCTGTCTGTCTCTCTTCTCTTTACCTGTCTCTCTACTTGCAAATAAATAAATTCCGATTCATTGTGAAATTTAATACAATTGACAAATATTTAAAAAGACAGAATGAGAAAATATTGAAGAATACAAAAAGAAAAGATAAACTATTAATACCTAAAATTAAATAGACTATAATACTGCAGGATACAAAAACATCAAAAACTATGAGAAGATACTACAAATCCCTCTAAAAAAGTCTTGGGGAGACCTGCATTTCCAGCTCTATGAACTGTAGTACACATAGCCTCTCTGATTAGCTAGCTCCACTCACCCTACAGCTTTCCTTGGCAGAGGTTTCATTATCTTAGCCTCTCCAACAGTCTGAGGTCTCCTCTGCAACTTGTGGTTTGCCTTCACAGCTTTAAGTAATGGCCCCTTTTGGCCTCCTTGCAGAGACTCTAACCTTGTCATACATTTTCTGACCTCATAAACTTTCTAGGCAGTTACTTTTCAAAAAGAAACTCTTGTAACATTCTCCCTTCAGACTGTCTCCTTGCATGACAATAACCTAGAGCCTTCAGGGGGTAGGGTCATGCCCACAGGGTATCTTTCCTGTTGTCCATTGGGAGATCTGTAGCCTTCTCTTTAGTGGTGCCAATTTCTCTTAACAACTACAGTTTTCTAAGCACTAGAAAGCTCTTTGTGAGAAATTTCAAACATGCTCCTCTCTTCCCCAAGTGGCAGTTTTCATATCTTTTTTTCTCTACTTGTTTCTCTCATTATAGACTTGGATAAAAGCAGTCAATAGTTACAGAAATGAGGTATGCAATTACCATGAGCATTATAAACTTACTTTTTTATAAATAACATTTGTGTGTGTTTATATATAAGCATATGCAAAATATATTATGCAAATATCTTGTTTGGTTTCCTTTCATAATATAACATAAGATATATTGACTTTACATGAGTATTTATGTGTTGCCAGTTATACATAATTGACTTTAAAGTTTTAAGATATTAGAAATAAATTAAAAGAACAAAAAGACAATAACAAAAGGGAGAGAAAGAGAGGAAGAGAGAGGGGGGGAGTCTTCCTGTACTAGTGTCCTGGGATGTTATTCCTAGTGTTTTGTTTCTTTTTTCTTTTTTTATGGGAAGAAAGGGTTTATTTCAGTTTACAGTTTCAAAGGGAAGTTTCTTCACCATGGAGAAAGCATGATATACCTGAGTAGGAAGCCTGGGTCACTTCTCCACATCAACAGGAAGAAAGTAATCTTTCTACTAGCTTGGACTTGGGCTGTATTACTCCAAAGCCAGCCGCCTAGTGACACCCCTCCTCCAGCAAGACTTCACCTGACAAAGGCCCCACAACTTTCCCAAAATGCCACCAGCTGGGACCCAAGTATTCAAAACACATGATCTCATGGGAGAAATCATATTCCAACCACTACACCATGTTGCAATAATAGTAATATTTGTGCTGGTAACATTGCAGAGAGAAAATGGAGTTTATCTTCTAAGGGCAATGACACATTAAATTGTTAATAATTCAAAGTTTCATGAATTACCCACCTCATTTTTGTCATCATTTTGTAGCCTCTAGCCCAAGTGATTTTATCTATTATTCATCATGTATCTATCTATTCATCATGTATCTATCTATTCATCCATCTACCTATCTACAGTTATCTCCTTTTTATTCTTCTTGACAGGGTCTCACTATATAGTTCTAGCTGTTCTATACTGTTCTAGCCTTGGACTTCTGAATCTCCCACTTCAGCCTCCTAAAAGCCACCCTAGCAGTTCTGATTTTTTTTCCTCCACAAAACATGTGGCTTTTATTCTCTAGTAGGGTTCCAGGGTTCCTGTCCTACCTCATTAACTTCTTTGCAGTCACTTCTGTTGTTTGTTGTGGTAAAATATATCTAGCATGAGGTTTTTCCATTTTGACTGTTTTAAGTGCACATTTTGGGAGTTTTAAATGCTTCCATAGTTTGGTATCCTCATTGTCACAGTCTACTTTCTAATCTTGTTAGTCACTGAAAATACAAACTTTGTACCCTTTAACAGTAATCCCCCATTCCTTTCTCTTCCTGCTTCCAGTACCATCTATTCTACTTTCCCTGTTTATGGTTTTAGCAACTTGGGATAGCATAGATAACTAAAGTTGTACAATACTTGGGTGTTTAAGTCTGTCTGGGTTACTTTGCTTAATATGATGTCTTCAAGTTTTACCTATGTTATAGTGTTTGGTTTCATCGCATAAGATATACTGACTTTGTATCAGTATTAAGTGTTGTTAATTTTGCATAATTGATTTACGGTTTTAGAATATTAGAAAAAAGCCTCCTCTCTTAGAGAAGGGGAGTGATGTACTTCCATTTATATACAGGGGAATTATTTCATGTTTGGCAAGATTATGATCTTATTGTTGTCTTTATTTGAATACAATATATGATTAGAGAAGCTGCACATGGATTGCAAGTGGATAAGGGTACATTCTACGGGTCAACTAGAATAAATTAAGGGAATGATTGCACAGCTGGTAAGCTGGTGAGGCATTATTTCTCAATATTGTTGTGAAGATCTTTCTAGAACAATTTAACACTTGAAGTAGTTAACTGAGTAAAAAATGTATGTTCCTTCTAATGTGGATGTACATCATCCAATCTGTTGACGATTCAAATACAATAAAAAAGATCATCTCTGTGTTCTCTTCTCTGCTTGTTCGCTTCTCCTTTCTCCTCTCCTTTCTCTCTTCTCCACTTTTCTTTTTCCTCCTCTTCCTCTTTCTTCTTCTCTCTTTCACTCTCTGTATCCCATTAATCTGATATATGTATCATCCCTCTTCTCATTCCTCAGACAATGGATCTCCTGAGTCTTGAGCCTTTAGACAATAGCACTTACATACTATGGTGGTTTGAATATCAAATGTCCCCCATAAACTCATGTGTTTATATATTTAATTTGTTTGATGCTACTGTTTGAAAGGTTGTGAAGCCTTTAAAAGAGAGTCTTGCTAGAAGAATTAGGTCACTGCGGTAGGCCTTGGGATTACATAGTTCAGACCCACTTGCCAATATTGTCTCTTCTTCCTTGCTGATGTGAAGGTGTGAGGCTAGCTGTATGATCCTACTGTGCTTTCTCCACCCTGATGAAACTTCCCTTCAAAACTCTAAGTCAAAAATAAACCTTTTCCTTCCATAAGGAAAAAAAAAAAGTTGTGTCTAGCCAGGTGCTTTTTTCTCAGCACCATGAAAGTAACTGATTTTCACTTTCTACCGTTTTCTACTCCACAGGCCTATAAATTGAATTACATTACCTGCTTTCTGGGTGTCATCATCATGTGACTATTTAACCCTTATAATTGTGTGAACAAAATTCCCATTATAAATCTCTTCTCACATATCCACACACACCTTATTGCATCTGTTTTTCTATTGAACTCTGGCAAATGCACTTATCAATACCATGCACATTTCCCTCATTATTGCATCTTGCCCATTTTCAAAAATGAGATATCCCCTGTAATGTTCCATCCATAATACTCTACTAGACTTACATCCATATGGACCTAAGCTATATGACCATCATGTTAGTTAATTTCTCATTTTGGGGACAAAATGCCCAACCAGAATTAGCTTAAAGAAGGAAAGGCTTTATTAAAACTTACCATTTCAAGTGGTAGATTCTATCATTACAGGAAAAATCTGGCAGGAGCAGATAGCCAGTGTTACAGCTTCATATTACCAAGGAGGAAGTAGAGAAAGTGAAAATACCACTGAACTACATTATAAAGTCCCACAGTGTACCCTTAGTCATATACTTCCTCCAGCAAAGCTCTAAATTTAAAATCCACAAATTCCTAAATAGTATCAACAACTGGGAATAAGCATTGAAATACATGAGGTTTCAGGGGAGGTGACATTTTACATTCAAACCACCATAACCCTTCAACCTTCAGAAAATCCTTTACTGAATATACTCCTTTATCAAACACATACACCCACAGAGAGAAAGGCATATATATATATATATATATATATATATATATATATATATATATATATATATATATATATATGTGTGTGTGTGTGTGTGTGTGTGTGATAGATACATAGATGAGAGAAAGAAAGGGAGAGTTTTCTAATGTCCAGGAAGTTTATTCCAAGTTTTCATCATGCTTAATATGAAGACACAAAGATCCCTGAAGAATGGTAAAAATTTACTTTGTGTCTTGTAAAAAAACCCTGAGATTTTAGTGGTTTTAGGTTGAATCAAAAATGGGTAGTTGAGGAATCATAGGAAGATAGTAACACATATAAAAATGCAACATTCTTAAAGATATGCCTTGTATCTGAAGTTAATATTTTTTTTACATTTAGCAGACATGGGACATGGGGGAGAGGGGATTTTATACCAAGTATGCTTCATTTTAAAACTTTACTGATGTTATTCAACTTGACTGCTGTTAAATATAACTATAACAACAAATGAGGTCTACTTTTTGTAGTTATCAATGGAATAGAAAAATAGAGAAGTGTTGTAACTTATTTTAGACTGTGAAATGTTGGTAAGATGTTATTTTCCAATTTTCATTCCAGATATAAGATGTACTACTAATTAATATACTCATGAATGAAGAGGGTACAAAAGATCATGTTGAAATGGAGACGTCCGTGGATGTCATGCTGATTAGTCTACTGAGAACACTTTTAGTAAATAGCTTTTAAGCATTAGAAAAGTGATTATGAATTGTTGAATTACCTTCTTCAGTATAATCTTTCATTAAAGTTCCTTTTTGTTTTTCTTCAATCTACTTTCTGTAATAAAACTATTCTTTCTTTATTTGAAAATAACTTATTTCTAATTACAAGTTATTCAGTTTTAATAAAAAATTATTTTCTCAAATATAAATGAATGAAAAGGAAGACAGAAAGAGACTAAGGAAGCTAGAAAACATGCAAAAGAATAGAGAGATGGGAAGATTAAAAAAGGAAATAATATAATGAACCAGTTTCTTTATCTGTTTATTGGTGAGAATGATTAAAATTTGATATATAAAATTTATATTTTTATATTTAACTTTTCTATCAATATATTGTAGATTATCTTACCCCGTGTAAATAACTATAACAACATTCAAAGTACTGCCAGAGAAGATCAAGAGTTCAAGGCCAGATTGGGCTATATAGCAAGTTCCAGGGCAGCCCTGTCTATATAGAGACTCTGTCCCAAGAAATCAAAACAAGCAATTTTTAAAACATGAAACTTTTACTTCACTCCTAAATTTTACTCCTTGATTTAGCAGGTCACAATTTATATTGACATCTAAGTTATCACCAATGATTTTTTATCCTTAACTATATTGTTATGAATATTCATGTGGCTAAAATACATGTATTATTATTTCTTTAAGCTAAATTCCTATTTGAAATAAAAGGTTAAATATCAAAAATGCTCATTTACAACTTTTGAAATGTAAGTAACATTACCTCCAAAGATAGGTATTTTTTATAGCACTTAGCTTTTGAAAGGGCTAGTTCATTTAATACTTAACTGAAATCCTAAAATGGATATTGTTACAATCTCCATTTTGTTCATTAAGAAATAAGGTTAGGTCAGAAAATTGAAACAAACTAAAACTAAGATTAGAATATCAGTAAAGCCTCAGAAGCAGATTATCTGACTCCAAAATCTGAATTCCTTCAATAACTTTTACAGTTGGCGTTTATCAGTTTCCACGATTTGAGTTGACTGAAAATGGAAAACATCATACCTAATCATGTCCGTATCTTTTTCATCCAGTTAATCAGATTCTTCCTTGCTCTCAATATAGAAATAAACTCTGGTCACTCAAGCCTTAAAAATCTCTGTAGAGATGGTGAGCATATACAAATTAGGACTCTGTGAACTGTTTGATCACCATTGTACTTTTTTTTTGTTTTGTTTTGTTTTTTGAGGTAGGGTCTCACTCTAGTCCATGCTGACTGGGAATTCACTATGTAGTCTCAGGGTAGCCTTGAACTCACGGCAATCCTCCTACCTCTGACTCCCCCCGAGTGCTGGGATTAAAGGCAAGCTCCACCATGTCCGGCCACAATTGTATTTTTTTTAAACAATGGAGGACTGGAGAGCTGTCTTAGTGGTTAAAGGAGCTTGCTTGTAAAGATTTATGGCCCAGGTTTAATTCAACATTACCTATGTAAAGCCACATGCACAAAGTGGCACATGAGTCTAGAGCTTGTTTGCAGTAGCAGGAAGCCCTGGTGTGCCCATGCTCTTTGTCTCTCTGTCTCTGTGTCTATCTCTCTCTATCTCTCTATCTCTCTATCTATCTATCTATCTATCTATCTATCTATCTATCTATCTATCTATCTATCTATCTATCTATCTATCTAGCTCATAAACAAAATTACTTATATATTCCTATGGTCCCCAAATAAGTATTTAACTATTCTAATATGGATTTATTTGATTTCTAGAACTGTTTCAATGGTCTCTTTTTTTCTTTTTCTTTATTATAATATCTTTGTGAGACACAATGACTACATTTTATTTTTTTCTCAGACATTATGTCACTGGACATATCTATCCCTATATCTCCCTTTCTCACACACACATGAACATACAAACACACTTCCACATAGCTCTATCATCACAGTACAGGAGCCTTTTATGGCTTCATTGACTGGAGTCTAATATCAACTTTAGGAGTAAAAAAAAAACATCTGCAGGATTATGCCACTAAAATGTGGACATGATTAGGTACGATGTGCTTTTGAGGATCTCTATATTAACAAGTTGTGAATCATTAAAGCAGCATAGAATTTGGAATTTGATAATCTGTGTCTGAGTCTAATTGGCTCTCTAGTGACAGGTTTAACACCAATTCACTTCTCTGAGCCTATGCTATAATCAGTGGAGATATTACAATAAATGGCTCCAAGTATTTTAGTGAAGTTAAGTGAGTTTATTAGATACTCCATTATAAATAAGCTGTTGTAAAACAGTTTTATTCTCATTATCCAATATAAGTGAAGTGTGTAGATTCTGGGGACTCAAAGCCTGACTCTAAACTTATAGCTATATGATATTTGTAAACTTATTTACCTCTATATATCTTGATTTAATTAGCACACAATAGAGATTATAATATTTTCTATGTCATAGGATTTTCAAAAGTTAATAAATACCCATGACTACTTTTATTTTATGATGCAGTGTGTTTCTTTATTTTATCAAATCTACTCAAAGTTTGTGTCACCCATCTTTCTTTCTCAATCTCTGTATCTAGTAGATAATATTGTAGCACTTTCTCATTGCTGGAACACAACACCCAATGAGAATTAGTATAAACTAATATAAGGAAGGAATGGGTTTCTTTCTGGATTACTTTCAGGACAACATTCACCAGTTTCTCCATGGAGGGGAAATCATGACAGAACAGAGGCTGGGCATCAGCTCTTGTCACATCAGCATATAAATAGCTATTTCTTTAACTATTCAGCCATTGATAGACATCAAAGCTGGTTCCATAACTTGTGAACACTGCTGCTATAAATATGGATGGGAAGGCATCATTATTGCATGCCAATTTTGAGATCTTAATGTATATGCCAACGAGTGATACATCTGAATCATATAGTAATTCTACATTTAGGTTTTAAATTAACTTCCACAGTGATTTATAGAGAGATCTAATTTACATTCTAGAATATAATGTATGAAGTTGCCCCTTTTCCTGCCTCCTCACAATCATTTATTGCTTTTCTTATATTAATGAGAACCATTCTGACTTCTTAAATTAGAATGATAATGTAATTTTCTATCATGACTAATGATGTAGAAAACTTTTTACATAATGATTGGCAATTTCTGCTTTTAAAAATGTCTGTTCAGTACATTTGCCCAGTTTTTTTTTTTTTTTTGGTTTTTTTTTTTTTTTTGGAGGTAGAGTCTTACTCTAGCCCAGGCTGACTTGGAATTCACTATGAAGTGTCAGGGTGGCCTTGAACTCATGGTGATCTTCCTATAGTGCTGGGATTAAAGACATGGGCCACCACTCCCTGCGCTTGCCCAGTTATTGATTGGATTATTTGGGGGAATTTGATGTTTAAATTTTTGTTTCTTTATATATTCTTTACATTAATTCTTTGTCATAAGAATAACTAGCAAAAATCTCTACCATTCGACAGATTCATCACTGTGTTGTTTCTTTTTCTGTGCAGCAGGCCCCTAATTTGATGTACTCCCATATAATAATTCTTGATGTTATTTTCTAAACTAATGGTGTTCTGTTTTGCATTTTGCTGCATATGCCTGTATCTTGAAGTTTTTCCATATGTTTTACTCCAGGAGTTCCAATTTATTTTAGACATTACATTAAGGAGCTTTGATATTTTTTGATTTAAGTTTTGTACAAGGTTAAGATATAGTGGTCAATTTTCAATTTTCTTCATGTGATTATACAATTGTTCAAGGAACTTTGTCACATTGACTGCTTTCTCTCAACACATGTTTTAGGCACCTTTGTCAAGAATCAGATGTTTTTAACTGAGTATAATTTTTGATCTGTTATTTGATCACATAGGTCTCTGCTTTTATCCCATTAACATGCTGTTTTTGTTATTAGGGTTTTGTATTATAATTTGAAATTGAGTATTGTGATACTGCTAGAATTGCTTTTTCTGCTCAGGATTCCTTTAGCCATTTGGAGTCTTTTGTGCTTCTATATGAATTTTAGGATTATGTTTTTTAATGTTGTGGAATCATTGGTATTCTGATCATCATTACATAAAATCTGCACATCACTTTCAGAAATATAACAATATTAATGATATTAATTTGACTAATTCATGACCATGGGAAGGCTTTCTGTCTTCTAGTGTCTTAATCAGCTTCTTTATTTTTAATATTTTTTTATTAATAAGTACAGACTCTATTAAAAAGTCTTGTTTTAGCACCTCCATTTCTTTCCTCCCTGCCCACATTCCACCGAGGGCCCTCCTCAACGCAGTTGATCAACCAACCTCCAGAGCCCAATAGAGAATGAGCACAATAACCAATGTCTTTCTTCATTTTTAAGATTTTCATTGTAGATGTCTTTTCTTTTCTTGGTTAGATTTACTCCTAAATATTTTAGCTTTTAAAACTACTTAGAATGGTATTGTTTTCCTGATATCTTTTTCAGTTATTGTGGTTCGTGGATTTCCTGGGTAGTCATTGTACACTAATACCCTAGTCCGTCCACTCGGCTGGGTGGACAGAGTCTTGAACCAGCAGTGAGCCTATGGGCATAGCCACCCAGGAGACCATCACAGTGAACAGCTCTTGTTTATTATACAGAAAAAGGTTGTTTATATAGAGGAAGAAGTAGTGTCAGGGGCAGAAGCGGCAAGGGGATTGGCAGGGGCAGGGTAGTCTGTGGATGTCTCATGAATGGATTGGCAGGGGCCAGTAAACTGTGGATTCCTAGTTTGCATAGATAAATTGCGGTGGGGGGCTTTCTCAGCTCCAAGTGGTGGGAATTATGTGACTCTAAACATGTACCAGATGGTGGCACCTGCAGAGGAGCTGTGACCTTTAAACCTTTATTGCCCAGGCATGTTATTACAGTTGGGGTATGTGAGCTCCAGTGAGTTCAGGCCTGGAAGTGTTTAAGCTTATCAGAGATTGCTGTGGCCTGCCAGGGGGCTGGAACTTCTAGGATAAAAGAAGGAGACGGCCAAAACGCCTACAGGTCTCAGATACACTCAGAGAAGCTTGAGACTCTCAGGTTTTCAGGCCAGCCTCAACTTTCATTTAACCCTATATCCTACATGCCTTTTAGTAGGGTCCCACAAGCTAGTTGACTATTACTATATAAAGAGCTGCTGATTTTTATGTTGATTTTGTATCCCGATATAAATTTATCATTTGTAAGAATCTTCTAGTTGGAGCCTTGGGCATCAACTAAGAACAGAATTATGTAAATTGCACACAGGAATAATTTAACTAATTTGTTTCCTATTTGTGTCTTTTAGTTTAGTTTTGTTTTTTACTGGTGGCCCATTTGCTCTATTAAATAAGTTGCAAGAAGGGATTTGCTTATTTTTTCTGGATCTTTAGAGTAAATGTGTTCAGCTTTCTCCAATTTCTCATGATATTGCATTCATTTATTTTATGTAGCCTTTATTATCTTAAGACAGATCCCTCTATATATAATACTTAAGTGCTTTTGCAACCACAGCCATTCAATCAACATAGGATAGGCCAATGAGACAGAAACCAAAGATTTTTGACACAAGGACCCTTAAGCTCGCAACATTAAAGCAGCCTTATTACTCACCCACCACGACTCAGGGAACTGAGCGGAAGAGGGGGCGGAAAGATTGTGAGAGCCGTGGTGGGGGAGACGGTCCAGAGGCATAGCACCCATCAGTAACAACACACTTGGGCCAGGAAGACCGGGATGAGTACTAAGATATACAGGATCCCTTGCCACAAGGACTA
>PVHP010028456.1:0-23091 GCA_004024765.1 Zapus hudsonius | reverse complement strand
CCCCTCTTCTGCTTTGTTTCCTTGAGACACAGTCTCTCACTGACCTGGAGCTTCTGATGTCAGTCAGACTGGCTGACAGTGAGACCCAGCAAACCTTCCATCAGTGTCCCCTTGAGGACCCGGGTTACAGGCATGGGTGGTCACACTTGGTGCTAGAGACCCCACTCAGGTCACCATGCTGAGTCATCTCCCCAGCCCCCAATGTCCTTTCGAAGAGAACGCTTTATCCATAAGTTTGTACATTACTTCTCTGAAGGAGATGCTTTATCAGGGGCAGCCGACATAAAGATGGCACACCTTCTCCCCTAGAGTCTGGATGGTACTTCCTTACGGTCCAGTCCTTTCCCCCTAGAGATTCCTCACTTTCCGTTTTCTTCAGAAGCCATTACAGCTTCAGCTCCACCCCTGCAGTAGAATAAGGAGTGGTATTGGAAACTGTGGAGTGCTGCAAAGTTCTGGCAATTAATTCTAATTAAGTTATTTACAAGGTGTGCCGAACTGCTAACTTTGCGCCCAGATGTTTCAGTTGGCAAAACGTGGGTGGCCACCAAAGTTGTCAGTTGCAGTAACAATCACTCATTGATGGGATTTTCACTCTGAATTCACAGCACCTTCGTAACACGAGCCCATGATGTCATCACCCCTTGCTTCATCCTGACCGTAAAAATGCCCGTACAAGTCACAGCAAATGCCTGCGGGCGATGGCTGAGTCCTGGAGATGTGGCCCCGAACACCTGGGCTGGCTCGCGAGCTGGCAGCTCTCAATGCTTTCTTTCCAGATGTTTGTGGAACAACTTATGCACGAGTGATTACCGTAGCTTTGGAAGTAGTGGAAACATATGTTTCATTTTTTTTAAAAAGAGGCAAATAAAAGTTTATTAGGGAAATATTTTTATTAAAATCAGCATTGTTAATCTTAAACACTCTGTGAGTTGAATCTGCATAATAATATTTGTAAGCAATGATTTGTTTGCATAAGAACGCATACTTAAATAAATTTGGTAAGTGTAAAACCTTGAAGAAAATTAGAATTTATAAAGATTGCATTAGTATTAAATTTTAATCAGCTGATCAGCTGTCTGATTTTACTCAATAATTTTGCACACATTAGGATACTATCCATTTAATAATTATGCCTTACTTTTTAAAGCTACCCTATATGTTCTTTAAATAAGACAAGGGCTATTTAAAAAGTTATTAAAACTGTGGACAGCTGTATGGTAACAGATTCTCGGTGATTTCACTGTACGTGTTCACCTACACCATCAATTTAACAGTCATTTTATGACCTTGTCAGAGGAATTGTATTTCACTGTTTAAAGAATACATGGTTTTAGAAAGATATTTTTTGGTATCAGCTTCAACGTAGTTCTCTATGCAGTCAAACCAGGAAGAAGAAAACCATGACGGGTTTTGACAGCTCGGCTTCTTCCAGGAATCGGATTTTATTTTTAGTTAAGTGATGCTTCTTAGTTTTTTAATTAACGAAAATCTTCATCCTCAGCCTGAGCCAGAGCGAGACCCTACCTCACACAAAAAAATGCTAATCCTATGAAAATAAATAGTTTTCCCCACACACACCTATGAAAGCTCAACTATTTTTCCCAGTGCAATGTACTTTACCTGAGATAAGTGCCTGACACGGTCCTCATTTTCCTCCCCCTGGTAACTACCACAAGTTACCAAAACTGTAGCCAGCCGTATGGTAACAGATCCTCAGTGAAGAATGTATATCATGTCAAGTCCTGAGTAAAATCAACTCTTCCTTGAAGGATACACTTATGCTCCTGAGGTCCACGTGTAAGAAAATGTGTGTGTGTGTGTGTAGCTTATTGAAAAATGGATGAGAGGATGCTTTAAAAAAAATAGAAGAGGATCTGAAAAGACGCCTCATTGGTTAAAGCTGAGGGGCCCAGGTTTGATTTCTCAGAACCCACATAAAGCCAGATGCACAAAGTGGCACATGTTTCTGGAATTTGTTAGCAGCACCACGGAGTCCTGGAGCACCCATTCTTTCTTTCTCCCTCCCTAATTCCCTCCTTCGATCCATTTCTCTCTCTCTCTCTCTCTCTCTCTCTCTCTCTCTCTCTCTCTCTCTCTCTCTCTCTCTCTCTCTCCCTTTCTCTCTCCTTGCAAATAATTTAAAAGGGGGCAGGGCTGGAGAGATTGATAGCTCACCTGGTTAAAGCACTTGCCTGAAAAGCCTAAGCCCCTGGGTTCAATTCCCCAGTGCCCACGTAAATAAAGCCAGATGCAGAAAGTGACACTTCTGTTTGCAGTAGCTCAAGGCCCTGGCACGCCCATTTTCTCTCTCTTTCACTCTCTCCTTCTCCCTCTCTCACTCTTTCTTATAACTAGCAAACTAAATAAATATTTTTAAAATTTTAAATACCGAAAAAAAAAAAGCTGTCTTGGTTAAGAAGCAAACATTTCAACCATTTCAACACCTTGACCATTAAAGGAGTCCTGTTCGCTGTCAGGATATTCAGCAGATGAAGTGTGAGACACACATTAATAGGCTGGAGAGTAAACTTGAAATGGAAAACATCTTGGCAGCTCTAACAGTGAGGGGATCGGTCCTTGTCACCCCTAGGCTTGTGGGGAAGTCCTTGGTGGTCCTGGGATAGGGCTCTGAGTACTGGGTTTGCCTTCCTTCTTCATGTGCCCAGAGTCTCTCCACTGTCCCATGAGCCATTAGGACTAGCAGGCTGTTGCTGGGCATCTCCAGGGGAGCCCAAGAGCCCTGTGGAGCCTCTCATCCCTGGTCTGGTATAAAACCAGCCCTGGGGGGGGGGGTGAAAGAGTGCCCTGTGGATAGTTCCTTGTGTGCTGTGAAGGTAATGAGATGCTTTGCTGTTGTTGTTCTTTTTTATCCGAAAGATTCTAACACTTAATCTCCACTTAAATGCCAACCAGCAGATCCCTTCTTAACGCCAGCGTCAAAAACGAACTACAATTTGTCTTCAGTCCTTGGAACATTTTTTTTTTACATTCCCATTAAATAAAAGAAACAATCACAGAGGAAATTAAACCACAAAGAAAATATGTTAAAATCATGTTAAGCATCTGACCTAAATATATAAAACAAAGGAAATACATGGTTGTGGTTAGAATTTGGCCTTTAACCCATTCGCTGCATTTCCAGAGTTCAGCAACGTGGTGCCCATGTGTTTGGGATGTCCTTAAGCTGTATTGACAGCGTATTTGGAGGAAGAGTGAGAGAATTACCGTATTATCCCCATGTCTTGTTGATTAGAAGGAAAATAACCGGTTTTTATATTTTGCAATGTCAGTGGTATTGGAAACATGAACGTTGGCCTTCTAATAAAATCTCCTTGAGATGCTAATATAATAAATATAAATCCACTGAAAGAGTTGGATGCGGCCTCTAGTGTGAGCCGGGCAGGTCAGGTTAGTATTGTGACCAGAGGAACCGTGTTTGTGTTTCCCTGGAGGCATCGCAGCGCAGGGGGGTGCATTGTCTTTACAGTGAATGGATCAACAGCAGACAGGGTCCTTCTCACTCGGCAGAGGAGCTCCAGAAGTCCTGTCTCAGGCAGGAGTTCCCAGGAGCCAAGTGAGGAGGAAGAGTCTACTACGCCCTTGGCAAGAGTCGTACAGATGTGCGTGTGTCTTTGGGGGAGGTTATTTTTGATGAAATGGTACTTTGATGATATCTTGAAATTTCCTAACCTTTTGCAAAGATTCCTTTTACATGCATTTTCTCACTTAATTGCATTTCAGTCTTCCCCATAGATTCAGATAAGCTGATTATTTGGGGGTTATTTGGTAGCAAAAACAACTGGGAAACTCACACCTGGATTAGAAGAAAGAAAGAGTTCTTTGTTTAAGTACCTATTAAAGTTGGCTCTTATTCAAAGGCGCTCTGGGAAACACATCAAGTAAATGGGACTCTAACAATTTGATACACAGTGTCCAGTAAAGGGAGACCCATCTGCCCCCCATAGACACAA
Source organism: Zapus hudsonius (assembly GCA_004024765.1). NCBI lineage: Eukaryota > Metazoa > Chordata > Mammalia > Rodentia > Dipodidae > Zapus > Zapus hudsonius. The sequence continues at coordinate 19,117 of PVHP010028456.1, read as the reverse complement.
ACCACTATGTCACCGTGTCGTGGAGGCGTGTCTCAGCGTTTCTACATCCGCCCACCAGATCCTCCAGTCTCTAGCCCACAGAAAGGCTTGGGGACAAAATTAGGCTTGAGAGTTCTTAATTAAATTTAAACTGCTGCCTGCAGGGGCAAGGCTATAACTGGAGACAAGTTCATAAAAGCCTGAGCGTGGTCACCTGTGTCCTGGTCACACTTTGGTGTTTGCCGAGCACCGACTGGCTGCACCTTGGACACCTGCCTTGTCAGGGATGGATTTAATCCATGCGGCCATGGAGCCCAGAGGAAAGATTCTTTTCTTTGTCACCATTCTTCGCTAAATGCTGTGCGTCTGAACGATACTCCGCACTATGTCCCCTGGCTCATTGAGAACAGTGCTTCCCCCAAAACCCACCAGCAAAACCTGTGCCCAGGAGCCTCACACATTTGCACAGACACCGAGAACTGCGGGCGTGCTCTGAACAGTGCTGACATATTCAGTGTCCTGAAACAGAGGGAAGATGCCAGAGAAAGTAGCAACGCCCTTCTCGGTGAGCCTTGCCCGGCTCCACGCGGAATGCGTGATGATTTCTTCCCAACGCCACTTCAAATTGGTTCCCCTTCGACTCTGCTTCAGACTGTAGACCATCCATTTTCAGTCAGCATTTTCAAAAAGGATCAACTGAAACCTGAAGAGGCAGAAGGGGAAAATGTTTCCACTTCGACGGACTTAAAAGAAGCCGGGCATCCTTTCACATTTTTCTTATTAGCATTGGAATATGAAACATCTGTAATGATTTAGTAAATTAAATACATTAAAACAACAAATAAAAGGAGCTGTAATGAATCAAATACAGAAGACCCCATACGGCTGCCTATTCCTTTCCTGATGAACAGCAGAGCTGAGAAAGATCGGCCAGGGTGAGCCAGCAGCGAGGCAGGGGGCTGACTGGATGAGCAGTCGCGTGGCCCATGGGAAACCTGATTTTATGTATTTCACCACCTTTGCAAAAGAATTCGAGATTCATTCTAGCACGCCTTTAATCCCAGTAGGTAGGATCGTGAGTTCGAGGCCAGCCTGAGGCTACAGGGTGAATCCCAGGTCAAGCTGGGCTAGAGGAAGCAACACACCAGGACAAGGAACAAAGAATGAGTGGTTGATTCCAAGACTCAGATCACTGCAGCCACGGTGGCAGGACCAGAGCCACAGGACGGACGGGGACCAGTGTCCAGACATAATGTGGTCATTGCTGTTGCGCCCTCAGAGTAGCTGTGTTACCTACATAAGACCTGCACGTTGTCTGGGAGGACGGAGGAGGGCAAGAAAAGACTTCACCTTAGATGAGGGACTAGTCAGAAAGAAGAGGGGTTCCGTTGAGGGGACAGAGAGACGTGGTGGAAGGAGATTATGCAAACTTTGGATATGGTTTGTCTTTTTTTAGAGGACTTCTGAGTGGTTGACCATTTCTGTCCGCTGATCTGTGTTCAGAAGCTGCTAGAGCAAGGTACAGGCGACATACCTGAAAGCACCCAGTAGGAGTTGTAACCTGAAAGCCCTGCTGACCCAGCCCAGGAAGGACAGGAGAGCAGCCTGAAATAGTCCTTCTTGTGTTCAGATCTCCTGAAAACCTTCTTCAGAAAATGTCCTGGTCTTTGCGTCCCATTCCTTCAGTGATGCATCTGCACTTTTGCTACGGTGCTAGATATTTTCTTTGTCTTTCTCTTTAATTTATACACGGACATTCCGTTTTGCTCTTTGGAGGTAATTTTGTGAAGGCGAAAGTCAAACATTCGGATTCCTTTGTCCGCATGCGCTCGTGGTCATCTCCTCCCCCTTCATTCATTAAGCATTCTGGCTAAGCCAGGATAAAATTAATAAATCGAAACGCTGCCAAGTAAAGGCCTTTTTATTAATTCAATTTCTTAGACATGAGTAGAAAAATAAGGAAATGGAATTTGGACAACAACAACAAAAAAAGGAGGAGCCTGGTGTTTTTGCAGAGTTTCTTAATGACAATCAGCCTGTTGTCTAGAAAGGTAGACATACGGTGACAAAGAACCGTTTTGGAAACATTCGTCCTATAACCTTGGCCACATCATTTACTCTCTAGCTGTCTTTTGGACGGGGAGTGCGGCAGGGTAGGAGGAGCTCTCTGGATAGACACTTTGGAACCTGTGCTTGGCCCACATGGTGTCTTGATGGCCTCCCTTCCAGCTGCTTTGACCAGCGCCTGGAAGCCAAGCTCAAAGGGTGTGGCCTCCACTTCTGGACCACAACTGTATGACAGGGTGCAATCCAAGACATTTCTTCCCTGGGAGTTTGGAAGTGGGGTTGGAGTAAAAGTGAGTTAGCTTTCAATGTCGGGCATGGTTGAGGTTGTAGCATATAAACTTGGACAATAACATTCTAACTTTCTGACCAAGATGCAGAGGGAGCAGAGCTGGAGAATCTAGAGGTGAGCAAGTAAGCACGGCAGAGAACAGCTCTCCTGCCTCCCACTGGCATTATTCTACCAACAGACTAACTTCCTCTTCAAGTTTCCTCACTGAACTAAAATCCTGTGAAGCTATGTGTTTTAAGTCTTCCACTCGTTTAAAAAAAAATCCAAAAAACAAGTATCAGAGTAGCTCATTTTGGTGAACATGACTTCATTTCTGATTGTCTACTGGACAGGAATTAGAATTACCATGGAAACAAAACTCTTAGCAGGGCTGCTAGCAATTTTCTAGGTGAGATGATTTGGGTGGGAAGTCACACCCTAACTGTGTGCAGAACCGTTCTATAGGCTGGACCATTGACTGTGTAACAAGGAGAAAGAGAGCTGAGCTCCAGCCGTCATATCTCGCTGCCTCCTCTCTGCACATGTGATGATGTAAGCCAGCTTCCTGCTCCTGCCATGCTGCCCCACCTTGTGGACCCCCCCCTCTACAATGTAAGCTGAAAATTAACCCCTTCCTTCCTTGAACTGCTTCTGAATGGTATTTTGTCCCAGAAATAAGAAACTAACTGAGGCCAGATGTGGTTTGCACGCGTTTGATCCTAGCACAAAACAAAATAATAATAATAAAAAAGAAACTGATACACTGAGACTCACACACAACGCTGTGTTGTCCAATAAATTTGGCTATAAAAGCTGTATTTCCTGGGATAGATGGCAGGCCCTACTGTCATAATACACATCACACATCCACTTGTGGCAATGATATAGAACTCAGGGGAAAGTCAGTACAAAATCTGTGAGGATTATTACTAAGGGAAGAGCTGAAAGAGGTTTTAAGTTTCCCACACACAAGGGCCATCTCTGTCAGGAGACAGAGGAGTGAGACGCAGGTACATCCAAACATGACGGTCATAAAATTACCCAGAACCACAACACTTTCAACACTGTGCAAAACTAGTTTTGAATAGTTTTTGAAATTGGTATTTGATCTTCATAATGAACTTTATAAAAGAAAAAAATAGGGCTGGAGAGACGGCTCAGTGGTTAAGATGCTTGCCTGTAAAACCTAACTACCCCGGTTTGATTCCCCAGTACTCATATAAAGCCAGATGCACAATGTGGGCTACGCATCTGAAGTTTGTTTTCAGTGGCTGGAGGCTCTGGTGTACTCATTCTCTCTCTCTCTCTCTCTCTCTCTCTCTCTCTCTCTCTCTCTCTCTCTCTCTCTCTCTTTTCTGTCTCCCTGTGCATAGACCCTTGTCTTGGATTGATGACTTTTATTTCTAGGCTCCTAACAGATCCTGGAAGATATGTCATCAGCACGCTGAACTTGACAAATCCAGAATCACTTCCCCACTAGTCCGGAGTCCATCCCCAGGGGACGGCTTCTGTCCCCCCCCCTCCTGCCTCACCTGTGCAAAGCTGAAGCTTCAGCCCTGCCCTTCTGTCTTTGCCCTCTGGTAGGGAAAGCATAAAATTAGGCAGGTATCTGAGTAACACCTTCCCGTGTGAGGAAGATGATCACTCCCATTGCTTGACCATAAATGTCTACCCAGGACCTACAGGCTGCCTCCCTGCAACCTGCTTTCTGTCACTCGTTTCCCCACAGTCCCGCACGCGTCAGGCTACCGCAGAACTCCGTGGCTGAGAGCTTTGCCTGGAGTGCTTCGCCCTCTGGATACTTGGTGAGTCCCCATTTGGTCTTTGAGGATCTCCAAAACCACACTCATCTGTGTCTTCTAATGACCACTTCGACCGTAACCATGGCAGATAGGACTCCGTGAGCGACTTTCTCATTATGTGCTAGTTTATAGTTTGAAGGGTGTCAATCAATCCTCCAGGCCCCTGAGGGTAGGAAACACACCTTTTGAGTGTTTTAATCATACTTACTGTGTAATAACTTGTTGGGTTAACACTGTTGGAACGACTAACAAATGAAAGCGTGGATACAGGGAATACTCATTGGGTGTCCTTGGCTTCCTTGTCCCTTGTCATCAGGCTATATAGACCATGTGACTCTTTCCTTAAATCTCTTTTATTTAATATTTTATTTATTCATTTTCAAGCAGATATATATATTTACAGAGAGAGAGAGAGAGAGAGAGAGAGAGAGAGAGAGAGAGAGAGAGAGAGAACACCAGGGCCGCCACCTTGTGGGTCTGGCTTATGTGGGTCCTGGGGAATTGAACCTGGCGCCTTAGGCACTGGAGGCAAGTGCCTTAATCACTGAGCCATCTCCCCAGCCCATGTTTCCTTAAATCTCTTAAAGGCTAAGTTTCAGAGAAGCAGAGAGCTAAGTAATAAAGCAGCATTTAAGAAATCATAACACTGATAAGAAAGGAAATGGTCACTCAATGCAAGGGAAGTGCCTGGACCCATTTCAAGGAGAAATCTTTTCCTTGGGGTATTAGCTAGTTAAATGAGAGCAGTGAGGTCTGGCTGTCTCATAGGTAATTTGGAGAAGAGTAGCCAATCTTATAGCCTGTGGGGTCAATTCTGTCCAGTGAACAAAACCTGGACGTGTGCATCACCATCTCCCTTGCAAAATCTCTGGAAGGCTTGCGTCTACATGCCGGCTGCTGGTTTATAAGATCCTGTACGTGACAACAGACACCTCAGCAGTAAGTCTAGACTAGGAGGTCATATTCAGAAATGTCTGACCTCAACAGGGGTGGAGACTGTGGGGGAACAGAGCCTGGATCAGGTGAACTTCTAAAAAGAAAAGGTATTTGTGTACAGAGAGAGAGAGAGAGAGAGAGAGAGAGAGAGAGAGAGGGAGGGAGAGAGAGAGAGGCTGGGGAACAAGGAAAGAAGGAAATTAACAAGAGTGATTTGTCATAATTCTGGTAACTGTTACCTTAACAATCCAACTGTGTACAACTACAGTGACGGAGTTTGCTTTGCAGGAAGAAGGTTTCTGTTAATACTCCAGTGCGAATCAAAGAAAGGCTCAGAATCAAAAATGCTGATTGAGATCAGTTTACAAAAAAAATTCCATCTAAATTAGGAAAATCCTTTCATCAAACAATAGGTAATGTCAAGCTGGAAAAAAAGTGGAAAGCTAGACGACTAATTCTCTGAATAGGAAGTAGAAATAAAGATCTCCTCCAACCACAGGCCTGCCATCTCTCTCTCTTTTAAACGTCCTCTCTCTTCGCTTTCCACACCCCACTTCCAGCCCATCCTCCCCCTTTGGATCTGGAGCAACTGCTCACATCTTTCCTGACAATCTTTTCTACAGGGAGGGGTGTTACATTGCCAATTCCAAAACCAACAATGGTCAAGTTTTACCAGACTGCAAGTGTGACTCAAATACCCAATGCATAGAAAACACACACACACACACAAAAAAAAATGGGATATAACAGCCTTTTGAGTTATTTTTGAATCTTAGGAAACCTATAAAAGCTCTTCCACTAATGTTTCCATTTAAATCCTTAAATTACCAATTTCGAGCACAAATATTAAGTGGTAAGCTATCATTTGGAATTTCTAATGGAAAAAACAAAAACCCTGGCTGTTTTGGTCAGACCTCAGTTCACTCAGCTCAGGTCTTTGTCTCTGGAAGAAAAAGGCAAAAATGTTTTATGAGGAAATGTGTGGTTGAACTTGCTAATGGGCAACTGAAATGTGTAGTCATACTCCAAAATCCTTTATTTTCTTTTAATCACTTAGTATTAATTTTATTATACCAGAATTCTCCCCCACCCCCAGGATATAAAATCTCCATTCTCTTCTGGGGTAGTGAATTTCAAGTTTTTAAAATATTATATATAATATCATATATAATTTAAAAATATAAATATACATATTATACATAAAATTATATATATTATATACATAATTATATAAAGATGCATGCTTTTACTTTAAATTGTTGTTCAATGAACTTAATGGGGTGCATCCATTTTTAATAATTATTAGTGCATCTCATGATCTCAGAAACTTGGATTTTTTTTTTAATCCCAAACCACTATTTACTAGCTGTTCATTCTTAACTTTTCCTGCTCCTCGGAGTTTTCGTGTCATACACTTGACCTTCTAGCTTCTCGGAGTAAAGCATGTAATTATGGTTTAGTACAAAAGACACCCATTTACAGACGCTCGGCTTGTTTGGATTGTGGCGGCTCTCACGTCGTTTCCCCAACTGTAGTTTCCACGGACTTCAAGATACTTGTTTATGTTATGTGTTAAAAAAAAATGAAAGCAACTTTATTTATTTTGTGTGCATATATGTGTATGCCTGCGTGTTAGTGTGTGTGGGTACATATGTGTCTGGATGGGCATGAGGAAGCCAGAAGACAGATTCAGTTGCCCCTCCTCAGGTGCATCCACCTATTTTTCGAGATAGGGTCTGTAATTGACCTGAACCTTACCAATTGGGCTAGGGCAGCTGGCCAGAGATCCTCTTGTCTCGACCTCCCCAGGACCGGGTTTCTGGTTCATACCACCGAGTCCAACATTGGCATGGGCTCTGGGTATCAAACTCAGGCTCCTTCATACTTGTGAGGCAAACCCTTTACTGACAGAGGTATCTCCCCTGCCCAATAACGTTCATTGTTGTTGCTAACAAAACATCCAACAAGTCAAAACCAAATAAAAATACTTGACAATCCTCCTTGCACAGATGATTACAGTTATTTTTTTTCTGAATATTTTTCTTCACTCATGTATATAGATGGTTGTCGGAAAAGGATAAACATCAACTGTGGTTCTAGACCTGGAAACTTCTAGGAGGGAAGGAGATGGTGGGAAATCCGAGGCTGTCTCTCCCAGCGCACACATCCCTACCTTACTCTAAAATGATTTTAACAAAGGGAAGTCACATTTTTGAGGGAGGGAGAGAGAAGAATAGAAAATTTAGAACCTACCATGTATTTTTTTTAAACTTTCAATCACTCATTATACAGCATTTTTCTATGCTAATGGCCATGTATTAGCAATTCAAAGAAAATATCTACACAATATGTTGTAAATTGAAAGACACAAATTAATGAGCAGAGTATTTGACCAGTTCCTACCCATGTCAATGAGACCCGTAACGGAAATAATATTCATTCATAAAATCCTTTGAGATGTCATGTCCCTATCTGTTAGTAAGTTATCTTGGGGGGGGGAGACGGATACTGGGGTGTTGAGGATATTGTCATTATTCTATTGGTCAAGACTTCAGGGAATTTTGCCCAATCTGGAGAGTGTATTCTGGAACCATGGAATAGAGAAAACCACATTAACGGGACACAGCGCTACGTGGTGTGAACTAGAATTTTCACTTGACCTTTTTCTCTTTTTTTAAAAAAATATTTTATTTATTCATTTTCAAGCAGACACACACACAGACACACACACAGAGAGAGAGAGAGAGAGAGAGAGAGAGAGAGAGAGAGAGAACCAGGGCCACCACCTTGTGGGTCTGGCCTATGTGGGTCCTGGGGAATTGAACCCGGGGCTTTAGGCACTGGAGGCAAGTGCCTTAACCGCTGAGCCATCTCTCCAGCCCCCTTTTTTCTCTTAATTGCATTATAAATGAAGAATTTCTGAATATTAATGACTCTGTCTCTTCACGTGCTTCTTGACAGAATTTCTAGAAATGGAATGGGCGAAGAGAGGGGGGCATGTTAGCATCCTGGGTATCTGAGGTCAGATGAGTATCTAAAACAACGCGTGTGTGGATTTCTCCCGACCCCTGATCCAAGAGCCCTTTCCCACCTTCAGCAGCAGAGCTACACCAGCTCTGTCCACCTTGGTAAACATAGCACTGAAAGTATATTGTGTAGGTTTGCATTTCTTCGATTACTGATGAGAGAGAAGAGGGTGGAGTGGTTTATTCCTTCAATCAAAGCATCCAGGAGAATAAGGCAGGAGGATTGCTGTAAATTCAAGGTCAGCCTGGATTATAATGGGAGTTCTTGTCTAAATTAAAAAAAAACCCTACTGCTTAATAACAACAGGGAGGAGAATAGCTATTCATAAATTTATTGGTCTTCTTGTTGGTGACTTGTTGGTCTGGGTCTTTGTTCACCTATCTCTTGGGGTGTGCCTATTTTTATGGTTCACTTATAACTTCTTCTCATAGCTTGTGTAGGAAAGACTGCCCTGTGTGCTGCTAACATGAAACGCCATCAAGACTGCTGTGTAGTTTCTATTGGTTGCTATAGTTTTGATTATAGAAACTTATAGTTTGCCCGTTGATCGACTCATCCTTCCCCTAAGAGTCGATGGTCTCCCTGGGGCAAAATTATTTTTAACATTAAGTCTATTAATATTGCTTTTATATACATTTATATTTTTTAATCTATCAGGAATTTATTTAACTAGTCTAGATTTATTATTTTGCCAGTATTATTTTGCAATATTTGGATGTTAGGTTTTCAATATTCAACAAAATCTACACTGGCATTATATTAATATTGAAATAACATTTTGCATTTACTATTCTTATTTGTTTATTGTTGTCATGGTTTGATCCAGGTGTCCCCCACAAACAATTGAATGTGTTCTGATAGATTGATCCTCAGCTGATGGCAGTTGGGTTTTACAACCTCGATGAAGCTGTGTTGTTGGGGAAGGGCTTATGGGGTTATAAGCCAGCTTCCCCTTGCCAGTGTTTGGCACACCTTCCTGCCTCTGTTTGCAGTGCTGTGGCAGAGGTGATGTCCACCCTCTGCTCATGCCATCGTTTTCCCTGCCAGGATGGAGTCTCCCCTCGAGTCCGTAAGCCAAATAAACCCATTCCTCTACAAGCCGCTTTTGCTTGGGTTCTCTCTGCGCAGCAACTAGAAAGCTGACTGCAACAATTGTTATTGAAATACTGCATTTTCACCTTATTCATTTCCCTTTTTTCCCCTTTTCTTTTTCCCTTTCAGTTGTAGCAAAGCTATTATTAGGAACACAACATGTAAAACTATGACGGTATTAATTTATTCTGTTTTTGCATTCTTTACACATGTGTAGGGCTTGTCTGTTTATTTTTCAGAAATTTAAAATACAGCCTAATTCTGGTCAAGCATGGTGGCTGGTCTGTAATGCCAGTGTTCGTGAGGCTGAAAGCCAGGAAGATTGCTAAACTTGAGACCAGCCTGGTCTCCATCGTGAGTTCCAAAGCCCAAAAAAGAAGTAATAGCATAACCCATGCAGTGCTTGCCTGATGCCCTAGGTCCTTAATAAAGATTCCTTATTCTTTCACACGGTGTGATATAAATAGTTCTGCGATCTCTCAAGTAGTGTGGGCACTTTATAGGAATCCCTTCTCCTTTCTGCAGCCCTCTGGGCCTTTCTATCCGGCTTGTCGTGTTTACCAGCCGCTTCACACGACGATGGGAGGATTAATAAGATGCAGATTCTGAAGCTGCTTTGAAGTTAAGCAACTTTTCACATGAAAAAATGCTTCCCTGTAAACAAGCCCGTGGATGCGGATCGCCTGTGGCCATGAGCAAAATAAACAAGCGTGATTGGCCACTGACACGTGTCCAGTGGACCAGTAGAGGCCCACAATTGTGATCTGGGATGGAAATGAATTCCTAGCGCAAGAGTTCACGGCACACAACTCACCTGTCCGCAGGACCCAGCTCAGAGGCAGGGGGCCCAACGGGGGGCTCCTGGGCATCTGTGGTTGTAAGCAGGGTGTTCATGCTTTAGAGTTGGTGACACTGGCTGGGCTGTGGCCCCCTGCCAGGGCCTCCACATGCCAGTCCAGCCATGAGAGAAAGAGCCACGTTATGCAACAGTGGCCGCTCCTCCTCCTGCTTACACAACGCTGTGCACTCTCCTCGCATCCCGCAAGTTTCACTCATGGAACTTCAAGAAGGAAGCTTCAGGATTCCTTGAATGGCGACACGTGCCAAGCTGCTGTGTCTTTAGGAAGGCTAACTCACTACGCATGGCAGAGTTCACAATTCCTGCCCCAGTGGTAGAAATCAGTCCTAGAACTCAGGTCTAGCCATGAGTGCCCACTCCCGTGTCCCCACAGCTGGGAACTGGGCACTGCTGCCTTTCGGTTTAGAAGATCAAGATGTGAAACTCAAAGACAAATGTACTTTAGCGGTTCATTACAACTCAATGATCGAAGCTACTTGCTACAGGCTGAACTTTTGTAACCCACCACACTGATGTGCTGAGGGGTGGGGAGGTGGATCTGTGGGTGAGAGCACGAGGACCTGAGTTCAGTCCTTAGCACCATGTAAAAGCCAGGCATGTCAGCACTGAGTGGGGCAGAGACAGAAGAGCCAGACATTTCATCAGCAAACAGTGAGCTTCCTATTTAGAGAGACACTGTCTCAAAGAAATGAGGCTCTCCCATCTGTCCTCCACACGTGTGCCAACACCTGCACACATGCTTGCATTCTTCATATGCACACACACATGCTATATACGTGTGTGTACACATGTGTATATCGCATGTATACACACACCAGACATCGTGTGTTGAAAACACGATCATCAAGATGATGGTATTTCATGGTACGCCTTTAGGATACCGTAGACCATGAGGTCAGAGGCCCTAGAGAGCTGCCTCTCCTCCCTTGTAAGGACAGAGGGAGGAGACAGAGCTATGAACCAGGAAACTAGCCCGGACCCACCAATGTCTTGGTCTTGGACCTCCTGCTTCTAGATCTGGGAGACATAAAGTTGTTGTTTATAAGCTGCTCGGCCCATGGAAATGTGCTGTAGTACCTGGTTCCCTCTAAGATTCCACCCCTCCCATAGATCAGTATCCTGGTGGAACCGGATGCTTAGAGCCAGCCTCCCCACCAACACTCACCCCAACCTCCGAGGATGAAGACCTTGGAATTCTTGGGTTCTCTCTTGAGGAAAGACCTGCAGCTGCCTCTTGATGGCCGTGCTATTGGACTCGGGGTGGTATTAACTCTTTGTGGCAGATAGAAGGAGGGAGCCATCAGTTAGAATAAGAACTATAAAGTCCCTATACCTTCCCAAATGCCTCCCAAGTAAGAACCACTGGACTGCAGAGCAAGGGTGGGGGTGGGCAGGAAGAAGTGCAATCTCCTCTGCTTCCAGCTCGTTCCACGTTGAAGATCACAGGAGGCACAGACAGGTAAACTGGGGGCGGGCAGGGACTGCCCACAGTGATGGGGGGGTTTATGCAGCACTTATGGAGAGCCGACCCTCCTCCTTTTGAGGCATATGCTCAAGTGTCTGCATCACTAAAAAGGGGAAACAAAGCAAAGGGTGGGAAGCTGTAGGACCCAGGAGAAGTGCCCAACAGAGGAGAAACATGCCAAGGAGGAAAGAGGCTGTGTTGTGTGCCCAGAGAGAGCTTGTTTAGGTTGGCGTCAGGTAGCAGGGCCAGCATGTGTGTGACCTGGTGGGGGGAAGGGGTTGACGAATTCCCTAATGTGTTGGAGGCTATGCTAACAGCAATTTCATCGATAAGGCGGAGAATGTGGCCCTAAGTGTCTAGGAAACGAAGAACTGGGGAAAAGGCTATGGTATCTTGTTATGTCCATCATGTGGCATGTCCACCATAGGACGTAGCCATTAAACTCTTGGTCCCCAGCTGGAGGCACTGTTTTGGGAAGTTGTGAAACATTTGGGAGGTGGTTCTGGGTGGAGAAAGGGGGTAACTGAATGTGAATCTCGAGGTGTGATAACTCACCCCAACTTCCAATCCCTTCTCTGCCTCCTCTTCCAACGGCCAGAGGTCCTAGCTGAAGGCTCCCCTTCACCATGGAGTCACCCAGCCAAGCCTCTTCTGTCACACTGGACAGGAGCCAAAATGAATCCTGCTTCCCTTAAGTTGCTTCTTCAGGGCGTTTTGTCATAGCATCGAGAAAATGAGTCATACTTACTGAAAAATGCCCCTTCGATATTTGCATATTGAGATCTTAACCTCCAGAGTGAGGATGGTGTGAGGTGACAGGGGTGAAGCCACGGATGGGGTGAAAGTCTTCACAAGGACGATGTCCTCATGTCCTCTTTTGGACTGGGGAGACGGAGGGGGGGGGCATGAGGAGCACAGACAGATGGCAGCCCAGAAGAAGGACCCTCATGAGACCCACATGTGGACCTCTGACCTCTACAACTGCAAGAAATAAAGCTGTGCTCTTTGTAACCCCCTCGTCTCTGAGGGGCCAAACTCAAACCATGTGTTCCCTCTTAGGAAAACCCAAAAGTTGTGCAATGAAGGCAATGTAATCACAGCATAGCATGAGGCCAGAAGTGAACACAGTGGGAAAACAGACACTGAGGATATAATGTAATTCCCTTGGGAAAAAGAAGGGGGGGAGGAACGGACACAGAGAGAGAGCGAGCGAGAGAGAAAGAGAGAGAGAGAGAGAGAGATTCTCATTTGCTATCTTTGAAGTTAGGAACTAGATCTGAATATTGAAATATAAAGAAAGGCGTTTAAATATCGCTCTGACCATGTTATTGGCCAATGCCAGAAGAGCGATGCTAGGATTAAGAATGGTGAACTTGAGATAGTGCTCTTTAAATCTTTTATGTTCCTACAGCACGTTTATTTCAAGAGATAGAGGGAAAGATACATCAGAAAGGTAAGAAATCCAACAGATTTTTAAAAGAATTCTTAATGGCACCTTGTCGAAATTCTTCTTTGATCAAGCTGGCCTTGGTGGCGCTTGCTGGCCACCCCACCTTTGGTTGGCGAAGGCAGGAGAATGGGGACTTTAGGCTCATTCTCGGCTCTATGTGAAGCTATAGGCCAGCCTGAGCTCCTTGAGAGCTTGTCTCAAAATGATAAAAGAATGATCCGGATAATAATAGAAATAAAATAATTCTTCCATTCTCTTTGCCAGACATGGTGTCTCCTGCTTGTAAGCCCAGAACGTGGGAGACAGAAACAGAAGGCTCCAGAGTTCAAAGTCAGCGACAGCAGCTACATAGCAACTTTGAAACTACACTGGGCTGATGTGAGAGACCCTGTCTTGAGAAATATATCCTTCCATGGTTCCTGATTAAAACAGGAGCAGTGAAGGTTTACGGGGGCTCAGTTTTTTATCTCAAAATTAATAGTGCACAGTTGGAATCATCATATAGTGATTGTTGGGCAGCTCGTATTATGGGGGTGCCAGGCAGCTAACATTATGGGGGTACACAGCCAGGACTCTTTCATTCTCAAAGCAATCCAATCAGTGGAGGGGCCATTATTGCCTCTACTGTATTTATGGGGGATCCAAAGCTTAAAGCATCTTTTAATGCATTCCCCAGGTAGCATGATGGGTTATAAAAAAGGAATTTAGTTTCCAGTTCAAAAGGACAACTTATTCATGGCCTCCCATCACACAGGGCCCTCACGCTGACCCGGGAGACTGACTTAGTAACTTTGGACAAATGCAATTGGAAATTTCTAGAACCTTCCATGTCAGCCTGATTGGACACCCAAGAAGTTTCCCACAGGTGAGTCTGCCAGAAGCGCCTTGGTCCTGACCTGCAGAAGCCTCGCTTTGGGTCTCTTCTGAATGGAGCGTGCCAAGAATATTAAATTATAGAACATGATGTCAGAGCTTTTATAACACAAACGCTGTGTTGAGGTGTTGGGTCTACCTCAAGAAAAGTTCCCCGATAAGGGCTTTTCTAGAAAATTATCAATTACCTGTCATGTCTAATGAAGGTCACTACAAAAGGTCAAAGGGCCAAGGAGACAGGAGAATGAAAGAAACCCTTTCCGGGCCATTGGCTCTAAGTAGAAAAAAACAAAGTAGGAAAAAATTTCTCTTTTTGGAACTTTTTTGCATGCTTCCAATTATTATTATTATCACCGTCATCATCGTTATTATTATTTGTGTGTGCATGGATGTGGGGGGGCCTGCACAGGGGCCATGGTACACGGGTCTGAGGACAACATCAAGGTGTTCCTCTCCTTCCACTTTACTTGAGACGGGGTTCCCCTTCTTATTTTATTTCTGCAGCATTGTGTGACCCAGTGTAGCTAACCCACAGGCTTCTGGATTCTCCCGGTTCCAGCTACGTCCGTGGACATGTCAAGATCCAGAGCTCTTCCTGCCTCAGCCTCCTGAGTGTGGAGACGACGGGCCTATGCCTGTGCCTGGCTCCAGAGGGAGGCTCCTGTTCTCAGATGCGTGACAGCCATGTGTGTGCAGAATACTGAGACAGAGCGGCCTTTGCCAAGGAAGACGGAGAGTCGGTTTTGAAGTCCAAGGATCTGCAGACCTCCAAATGGACCTGTCTCCTGTCACTTGTCTTGTTTGGGACACTCAAGTCCAAACAGGGACCAGAGCTGAGATGGTTGCCTTCCTTGGGGTGTGGTTCCACAGTCTGGACCAAAACGGCTGCTTTTCCAGACATCAAGCGATAGACAGAAATAGCTCTCTTCTTTGTTTAACTTTCCCTGCCTCCTTCCACCCTTCGGAGCATTCTCTTCTAATTATCTTCATCTGTTTCTGCTTTAATCGTCTCTCTGGCTTTCTGTTTACCTTGGGCTGGGGCACACAGATGCCTTCCTGCCTGCCACTCCCCTGCCCGAGCCCGGGGAGGACACTGCTCTGCTCCGGGTGGGCCTCAGAGTCCTGCTCCTCTGCCTAACGGCACCCCCAGGCAGAATGGCCGTGAGAGAGGAGCCCCCTTGTCCTCACCTGGCCTCACATGCTAATCTTCACGCAGTCGTTGGGGTTCTGCTATGAGACCTTCCCCGTATTATTTCCTGAGCTCTTCACAACC
This sequence comes from Zapus hudsonius, assembly GCA_004024765.1. Classification (NCBI taxonomy): domain Eukaryota; kingdom Metazoa; phylum Chordata; class Mammalia; order Rodentia; family Dipodidae; genus Zapus; species Zapus hudsonius. The sequence goes on along the minus strand of PVHP010028456.1, from coordinate 4,026 downwards.
CTTCTCTGAAATCTCCAATTTCCAAACCAAAGGCCACATGGCTCACATTCAGAATGACAGAGATGCAGCAGGTAAGCGCCGGCTGGGGGCTCACACAGATGTGGGTTCAAATCCTCGTCCTACCGCCTGCGAACCATCACACTCGAGTGCGTCACCTGACCTCCCTAGCCCGTCTCCACAGCTGGAAAGTGGTGAAAATAAGATCTGCCTGTAGGATTACTTGGAGTCTAGCTAATTTATATTCCATTTAGTTCACGGTACTTGTATTTATTTTTATTATGGCATCATGTCCCCTTCTTGCCTAACCTCTAGAAGATAGTCATTCCCCGAGAGCTGACTGTCTCCCTCAAAATGCCTACCATGCCATGGGTCCTCAAGGCCACTTCGATGAGTTCTTTCTGAATAAATAAGTCACTTGATGAGGTTTTTTTGTTTGTGCTTTTGTTGTTTTTGTTTTTTTAGAAAGCAGGGATCCTTTATTTTGATCCTAAACAAATCAAGGGACATCACAGTGAGAACGCCTATGGTGGTGTTCAGTTATTAGAGGGAGCATCCCTCTACGCCCTTGGACTTGACCTAACGCATTCCATCCTCCCCATGGCCCCATGATGAGGTACCCTTACTGCCCCCTCTTCACAAGTCAAGTTTAGGCCGAGGAAAGCCATCTAGATAAATGGGAAAGCGGGAATTCAAGACCTGTGGTGTCAAGACCCTCCAATCTTAACCTCTACGTGATATCTATAGGGTTCGGGAAGTCCTGATGGACTGATCTCTTCAGAGTGTGTTACTAGCACCTGGCATTTCTTCTGGCTGGGGTTAAGGTGAAAGAGTTGCCGAGATGTCCCTAAAGAAATCTAAGCACCGACATCTCCAACTCAAGCAACTTCCTTTTAGGGGGCAGAGGCCCCCTGTGCAACATTCAAAATAGAGGCAGAAAATGTCCTCAAGACAAACCAAAAACGTACTTCAAATAAGAAAGCCACATTAGTTTGCAGAGAAAATATCATGTTCCTGGTTCCCAAGCCCTGACTGAAATGTTGTTTACAAGCAGAAGGGATGCCTGGCCCATGTCCTTATGCGTTTGTAACCTTGACTTTGCCAGCTTCCTATGCAAATCGATCCACCTCCAGGCCTCCCTCCCGCATGCCCAGAGAGCACCTGGCCTGTGAAGGTGACAGGTCCTGAGTGGGTGGGGAGGCTGAGATAAATAGAAAACAAGGTTTAATGTATTCCTCCACATACGCTTGTCTTTTGTTTCTTCAAATTTCCTCCAGGGAAGACTTCCTCCGTGAAGACTTACACAGAAGAGAAGGCCCCCATCTCCAGTTCATCTGGGCCCCAAATGCCCTCACTGTGTGACGCTGCTGGTGAGTCTGAGGAGGTCATAGGGGGATCCTAGGGGGCTTCCTGCATTCTTAAATTCCGTGAGGGCTGGCCCATACTTCTTTTTCTTTTTCTTTTCCTTTTCTGTTTTGGAGCTGGGGATTAAACCCAAGCCAAATCCATTGCCTGCTAAACACATACTCTCCACAGAGTGCACAGTCCCCATCCAGGCCTAGTTTTTCCTGCTTAACCTCTTCCTTTGCTACAGGTTTTTGTCAAAAATCCCATGATGACGCAGGGACAAGACTGTAGAAAACAGCCAGGCTCAGTCTCCAAGAATCACTCAGAATAAAATCTGTCCTGGGCTGGGGGAGCTCAGCTGATGGGGTACTTGCCTACCATGCACGATGCCCTGGGTTCAAGCTGGCGTGGTGATGCCCACCTGTAATACCAGCACGTAGGAGGTGAGGGCAAGAAAATCATGAAGTTCAAGGCCATCTCAGCTACCTATCAAGTTCCAGGCCAGCCTGGGCTATCTCAGACTCTGCTTCAAAAAAATAAAAATAAAAAATAAAACAAAGGCAGGAATTCACATCTTCACTGGCTAAGCCATAGCAGAAAGAGGCCAGCTCTTGCCCAGGGTGAGTAAACGGCTGGAGCCCCAGGAGAACAGAAAGAACTGATACACCAGGGTTCAGGCGCCCTGGACTTCCTGTTGCCATCGGGAAATTCATGCCCTCTCTTAGCCTTGATTTCCTCATCTGTGAACTAATAATCATAAATTGCTACCAGGAGAGAGAACTCACTGGCAAGGATCAATTCTGCTCTACCCACAAACAGATTAGCTCACTAATTTCTATAGCAGCAGGATGAGCAAGGTGCTGGCAGGATCACTGTTTGGCAGATGAGGAAATTAAGGGATAAAGAGTCATATAATTTGCTCAAGGACTCAACCCAACTAAGGCCCGGAGTCAGGGTTCTCATAACGCAGTCAGAATCCAGAACCCGTGCTCCACTTGCTCCACTAAGGTGACCCTCAGTTCCAAAGTTCCAGTTCACCCCTAGATCAGCCAGCACCTTGGATTCATGCCCCAACAGTTACAAAACACTTGTGATAAAACTCTTGTTTACCAATGTTACTCTGATTTGCATTTCATTGAGATTTGTTTATTTGCATCCATAAATTTGCCTATTTCTTTTGGGTGGAGCTTATCAATTCCATGTAATTGGAACAGGTCAACTTTTAATTTACTTAGTTGCAATGAGAGAGAGAGAGAAAGACGAGAGAGAGAGAGAGAGAGAGAGAGAGAGAGAGAGAGAGAGAGAGAGAGAATGGGCATGCCAGAACCTCTTGCCACTGTAAAAGAATTCCAGATGCATGCGCCATTTTGCACATCTGGCTTAGGGTGAGTACTGGGGAATCGAACCCAGGCAGTCAGGTTTACAAGGAAGCTCCTTTAACTGCTGAGCCATCTCAACAGCCCTCCACTTTCATTATAATCTAGAAAGGCACAAAAGGCCTTTTGGCACTAACGAGAAAGAAATGATAAATAACCTGAACTGGAGTAATAATACCAAACACTAGAAGCCTTAAACCCTTCGAGATGCTGTCATAAACCTTACATGTTGGGCTCACTGAACGCTTATTCATAAAGCTCAGTCTTCTATAGCTCCATTTTTCACAGGGAATAATTGACGCGTAATACAGTTTAGTGGAAGCTTTGGGGTCTGAATCTACTCAATTTTGCTCCAAAGCCTTCTTCCTCAGCTTGTCCATGTGCATGGAAAGAGAGATCGTGAAAATGGATTTGTTGGAAGGAAAGAAAACACCCTGGCTAGATAGAATACCCTACTAAGCATTTAAAAACCTGCTCAGAGTTTAGGATGGCAAAATTAAGTCGTGAACAAACCCAGTCCATAATGACTGCTGAGCTTTGCCAATTTAAGCATATTATTAGCATTAAAATTAATTTTCCATTATCTATGTCATCTTGGACCTGGAAGAGAACAAGAAATTTGAATTCTCAGAAGAGACTCAGACCGCATTTTCGTGAGTTGTCTCAGCCTTTTTTCCCTGACCACACGTTCTGCAGAATGGCCTAGCTATTACTGCTTAGAAAATGGAATGCTCTGAAATTTTGTGAGTTCTCATTTCCTCTCTGATAAAAGTGTGTTGAAAGAAAAAAAAATTATTGGAGAGACACATGTCCTGTACCCAGATACTATTTCAATTCCTCATTAATTAAATTGTTTGCAAAAACTGCCCTTAAAATCTGTAACGTATCCGATACCTCGTTAACCATTTTTCATTTTCTGCTTTCAAATGTGGAGAGTTGATCAAGGCCGACGGCCAGTCACAACAACCAGGAGCATCCTGGCCGATCAAGTCATCTTTTCTATTCTCTCAGAAACCCAAAGTTTTCCTTTCTTCTGAAATATTTCTTCTCACCCATCTGGAAGCCCTATGTCATGGTTGCTACAGCAAATAAAGCGAGGGTATTCCCTGCTGGTAGAATCAGTTGGTGTCTTGCAATAAATAGGAAAGGGTTTGGTGCTCCTCAGGGCAATGCTTCCATGAGATTCATGCCATAAACACTTGGTTGGCTGCAGAGAATTCAGATTTAAACACTGGCTTCCGATGCCCTTGGGGTTTGTTCCACAGCCACAAGGGTTTGAAACCTACCTTTTTTGAGTTTGGGGCAT
>PVHP010028455.1:0-23883 GCA_004024765.1 Zapus hudsonius | reverse complement strand
AACACTCTTTCCCCTCTCAGAAGGTGGGGAAGACCGCCTCTGAGGACTGGCGGGTTGCCCGGGTCTCAGTCCTGCAATGTAACCTCAGCCACGCGGAGAGTCTGGAATCAGCCCCGGGGGATAATGGCGGGAGCCAGCCGGGGCAGGAGGGCTCGGCCCTCTGCTCCACAGGGGAGCAGAGAGGGAGGGAGAGTCCGAACTCGGGTTCGGCCGGTGTCCAAAGCCTGGATAGCAGTTGAGGGGGGTCAAACCTTTCGGAGAGTCCTGGCGAAGTTGTTACTCGGTCACCATCTTGCTCCGCCCCCTGGTTTCCCTTTTTAAATCTATACTTTTTGCTTATTTTTGAGCTTATATTTGTTCTCTTAAAATTCAAGGTTTTAACCCTTTGTTTATAGCAACATTTCATTTTGCCAATTGTGAAAGATAATTCCCATCACAAGAGGGAATGCGTGCTCTCATCATGCGTATTTTCTTTGAAACAAATATAAATTTGTTTCCTTTTCCTCTTTAGTAAGATACTAACAAATTGAACCTACCAAAATATAAAAAAGATTCCATGTCAAGAATGCAAGGCTGGTTTAACACTTAAAAATTAATTAACCGATTTTGCTATATCTATAGAATAAAAGAAAATGCCATTGCATTCATGACCAACCTCAGTGATTGCACAGGGCCCATTGGTATTCCACAGTGGATGATAGAGGAGGGTAAAACAAATGAATAACAAACAAAAATGATAATGAAAAGGAAGACATCATGATGGAAGAGGAACTAGCTTGAGAGAGGAAGAGGTTCAGTGGAGGGGAGACAAAGAGAGTGGTGGGAGAGAATTATGAGCAGGATACATTGTATATATGTATAAAAATTGAATAAAGAGTACAAAGAATAAAACAAAAAAAGGAAAAAAAATGTTACTGTTAGAGTCAACCACATACCGCTGGGATGAATCTCCAAACCAGGCACAGTTATGGGAGGAAAGGATTTATTGAAGCTACAGATCCAGAGGAAGTTCCATAATGGCAAAAGAGGCTGGTCCCGTTTCACAGGTCCAAGCAAAGAGAGAAGTCAATCACCAGCACCATACACACAACAGAAAACAGGCAGGGGAATAAAGAATGAAATGTTGCTGTAACAAAGTAAAGGGACAAAACCTTGAATTTTAAGAGAACAAATCTAAGCTCAAAAATCAGCAAAAAAAAAGTATAAATTTTATACTTTATAAAGCCTTTATATAGCTTTAGGGTAGGTTCATGCAGCCCTATCCCAGACTTGTTGACTCATAATTTCTGGAATTTCCCTCCTGCGCTGCCCTCCCAGGAAGGAAAGCTTGTTTCTAGCTATCCTGAGCCTTTTTACATCCTGCCCCCTACTTGGAGGGCTGCCTTCCTGTAAACAACCTCAGAGACCCTCCCAAGATTACTAAAAAGGTCAAAAACTTAACCATCACAGTTACTAAAATACATATATTTATAACAATAGAGATAAATAGTTCCAATTTTTTCCATAACCACTATAAACTATTTTCATCAATCACCCATTTGAAGGAACCAACAGTAGCACTCACGTGGTCCTTATGCAATCTGAGTACTGCCAAACCTTCCATCTACATTAACATCTGTTTCACACAGCATCAAAATCCACACACGGGCAAAACGCAACAAAGTTCTCCAAAAGCATTGAAGAACACGTTGGGTTTTACTAACAAAGGCATTGTACATCTTTGGGTGCAGTTAAATGTGTTGCTAGAATATAAGACAAACTACAGATTTTGGGCATAATTTTACAATCAGGCAAATTGATTAAAAGTGGTATAGATCCAGGAGTGATGACACACACCTTTAATCCCAGCACTTGAGAAGCAGAGGTAGGAGGATCACCATGAGTTCGAGGCCACCCTGAGTCTACATAGTGAATTCCAGGTCAGCCTCAGCTACAGCGAGACCCTACCTCGAAAAAAAAAAGTGATTTTCAAGTTCTGATAATTTCTCAGTTGGTACTTTGGGATTCTCATGTACATAGTCATTTCCATAAATAATAATTTTATCTTCAAATTTTCACTTTCTTAAGTTGGCCAAAACTTATATAATTACCAAAAAAATAGAATTTTCTGTATTTTTGTCATGTTCTTGACTTCAAAGACTGTTTTAATGTTTCACATTAAGTACAATATCAGGTATTGGTTATTTTCAGTGTTTAATGATAATTATAAGGAATTAATGTTAATTTCCACTAAATGCTTTTGGAGGCACTTATCAAGTATATTGCTTAATTCCTCTGATATATGACTAGTTAATTAATATTCTAACTTTAAGTAAACAAGCTCTAGAAGCTAGGGCATAGAAGACTTTTGCTGCCCAGTCCATATTGTAAAAGTGTGCTTTTATGACTATCATTAAATCACCAATGCAATTGAGGTTATCAGTAAGAAGGGCATTCCTGCTCACGGGTCACAGCTATATTTGTAATTTAGTTACTTCAAAATTTACCAAGCATCTGCCAAATAAGGTAGAGAGCTGCTAGATATATTACAAAGATCAAATGCCCTTTTTCCTTAAACAGTTTAAAATTGAGAAGTGCCAATATAGAAACCAAAAAGCACATTATTGAACATCATATGTAGAGTATTCTTCTGAGTTGTTGAAGTGTCTGAAATATCTTAAATGACCATGATGATTTTGTATATTTTATATACAGATTACATGTAGTTCTAATAGAATAACTTTCATTAGAATTTCACATTCCTGAAGTCTGAGAAATGTTTTTAGTCAATGAAATTGAATGTGACTGGGAGATCCCTCAAATTCTGTCAGAATGCCTGAAAAATGGCAATTGCTTTATATACTTTAATTAATGAGAAGGTAACATGGATGATGAGAGCTGTGGGGACAAGCTGTCAAGTTCTTTGAGGACAGTTGAGTTTCAAGCATTGAGATCAGTGGTCTTCTCACCAGGTCTCAGAGCTGGAAGTGGGAATTAAAGTCACAGGGTGAATGCTTCAAGCATGTTGATCTCGCAGATAAGAGCAGAGCAAAAGAAGTTTGGGAGACTTGAGAACTGAGACTCAGAGAACATTACTCCCTTCATCCCAAGGGGGCGTTGATGCTTGACTAAGTGACAGGATGTACTTCCATCAGTTGTCAGCATGAGCTTTGCTGAATATTGGGTGGCATAAAGGGAACCTGACTTTGAAGATCTACAGGTCCCGGAGTCCATTCAGGCGATATCCTTTTCCATAGAACACTAACAACCAGAGAATAAGAAAGAGCTTGACAGACAGGCATAGTAGAGGCAGGAGAATTGTATGTTTGAGGCCAGCCTTGGCTACACGCTCATGTTCTGTTCCAAAGAGAGAAAAGAGAAAGAGGAAGGGAGGGGAGGGGAGAGGAGGGGAAGAGAGGAGGGAAGGGGAGGGGAGGATATGTATGGGGAATTTTATGGGCCAGGCCTAGAAAGTGGAGTATATTACTTTCATTCATATTTAATTTGCTATAACAAAGTTATATGACCATTTCTGGCTGCAATAACGACTGGGAAGTTAAATCTAATGTATGCTCAGGAGAAGGAATTTAGTGACAAGATAATGGTCCTTTCACAGGTCATAATGATTATTTTAGACACACTAAGGGAGTTTTGTTACGGATTCTTTCCAAAATAGCCTTAAGTGCTCCTAATTTTAACTCGCATACGCACTGTCCCAATCTCAGTTCTGTGCTTATAGAATGGCTTGACTCCCTTGGTTGGGACCATGCCGTTACGTGTGTCTGAGAACAAGCAGTTTGCGGACAGGAATCTTCTCTGGAAAGTCAGGAAGCCTCATTCCTGCCAAAACTCTACCTCCTGGCATGGAACTTCCTGTACGCCCCCCTGTGTTTGGCAAGGGTGTGGTACCCACAGCACAGGGTCAAGGACATGGACAATAGAGTCAAACATAGCTGGGCTCAGATCCTAGGTCCACGGATTTATTTATTACACGACCATTGTGCGGCTTTTTAATTAGTCTTTTTCTTTAATCCACAGCATAACACTCCTCTCATTCCACTGTGTGAGAGTCAAATGAGGTCATACACACTTGGTATTGTGCCTGACATCTCTTAAGCATCTAAGTATTAACACGCTCATTAATGACCAGATGATAGTAGTACTAATAAAGCCTCAAGCTTATAATAGGAGGTATAAAAGTAGACCTTTCTAGTTAATTAAATTGTAAACGATCTGGGAATGTTTTAAATAAGCAAAAATATACCCAAGCTCTTGTTTTCTCTGTATTTATTCTCTACTAGTCGACAGCCTGTGTCATGCACTACAGAGGAAGTTGAGACCTCTCATCAGCCATGTGACCCACCTAGCAGAGGTGAACACTGCAGACCAGTAGGCTGGGGCTTTCTGAACTGTGTCCCACGGTAGAGAAAAGCACTAGCTCTTTGGTCAACATACTGCTGAAGAGCTCTGGGCATGTAGCTCCGTGGTAGAGCCCTTGCAAGGGCCTGGGCTTCAATTTCCAACATTGCCAAAAGAGTAATAATCATCATCATAATAAATGACTTTTACAAAGGCACAGTCATGTCTTTTTCTAGATGCTTTACTTGCATAGGTGGGAGAGTGAATTTGCTTCCAGACAAAAATGTAGCCCAAGTGACATAGTAAGTGAAGAAATTGTGGAGAACGAAAATTAGAGTGGAACAAATAATATAAAACCAGGCATAACATTATTACTAAACTGCACATCAAATTTTTCAGCATGAATTTTGAAACATAGACGTTTTTGAGCTTCCTAGCATCAAAAGCAGAAAGAATGAAAACTTTTCATGTTGATTTTTTGATGAAAATCCCAGCCACTTGTGATGCTGAAGTCTGAGAGAATTTCTTTCATTAAAGCCGTATGAAGAATGGTATGTCACCCAATTCACCAGCCAGGCCCCAGCAACATATAGAGTTAGGTACCAGCCCTCGTACAGTAAGCTAAGGAGAGCACTTGATATAATTGGATCTGTTGCTTCTAATACCAAAAGTATTGAAAAATATTTCCCCTTCTTGATTAGTAAACACTATTAGATCAAGGAAGAATGAATGCCCATAATTTGGAGTTCAAAAATCCATAGGGTATTTTTGGAACCTTTGAATTCCCATGGTCAAAGGCATGATGTTTTAGGCAGGTCTTAGATAAAAATTTTGTGGCAAAAGACTTGTTTTTTACATTGAACTTGGTAATTCCTTGCTGATTTTCTATTCTTACTGAATATAAAATCTCTTTAAACTTAATGAACAATACTTTATTGGAATTATTTTAACTACATAGGGACTTGCTACATATATAAATATTTTTCTTCTTTCTATTAAGATTGTTTGATACTTTTTTAAACTTTTCATTGACAACTTCCATACATATAGACAATATACCATTATTATAAGTCCCTCCCACCACCCTCCCTTTCCTTCTCACTTCCCCGCCACTGAATCCCTTCTTTCCAACTGGTCACTTTTATTTTGATGTCATTCTTTTTTTCTCCTGTTATGGAGATCTTCTGTAGTTAATATGAGCCACCATGAGGTCATGAAAGTCATGACCACTATGTGTCTGGAAGACAGTATTGCAAAGCACTACTTTGGCTCTTGCATTCTTTTCATCCCCTCTTCCAAAATGGTCCTGGAGGACCCTCGAGGGGACAATAAGATGTGTCAGTACTGAACACAATACTGCCACTTCTCAGTACTATGGTGAGCTTTGAGTCACCTCAGTGGTTACCACCTCTCAAAAGAGAAGCTTCTCTAACCAAAAGCAAAAGTAGCATTAATATATGAGCATTAACACAAGTATTTAGAGGGCCATGTGGTGGATATAATAAATCTATTTAGTTAGAGAACAGTAGTAGTTTCCCCTTAGGGGTTTTTATCTCCCCAGCCATAGGCTTTTGGTTAGGTTTCCAGTACCAGGTATGGATTCTGGCACCGTTTTTTAAACTTTGTCCTAGCCAGTCTGTTCAGGGGAATGTTACTATAGCCTACACTTGCATCTTACCCAATTTGTAATTTGCATCTTATACTACGTTTTCCTATTTCTGTGAAAGGGCTGTTAATATAACTTTCTATTGAGTGATTGGTATTTATCTAATTGCTTTGCAAACCTTAGAAATATGAAGGACATTACTTTTTAACAGAAGCAAGACTGGTTTTGTGTGTGTTAAGGTAAGTAGACTGAGGAATAGAGTCACTTAGAAGCAAAGACGAAGTTAATAGGAACGGAAGGGACGAAGCTCACTCAGTTCCATACTCTTATTTTTGCCCTTGTGTTCAGAGAAACAGCCATGGAGCAAATCCACACAGTGGAGCCCAGTCAGCCTGTGCAAAGACCGTCCTGGATTTGGAATTCGTTTTGGAGGCAGAACAGAGGTGTGTTTTTCATTATGCCACAAGGATTTTCGCATTCGAGAGTATAATTACCAAACCCAGCCCTCAAACCACTGCAAAAACATCACATGCTTCTTGCACACATGTTCTTTTCCCCTTCACACTGGCACTAAGCACCCAGTGAGGGCCCTGCCCAGAATAGGGTTAGCTTAAAATGCTTTTCAAACATGGTTGTAGCATGGTTCTTTTCCACAAAGCTAGGATTACCAGCCTCTACTTGTAGGATTCTTGCTCTGCAGATAAGGAAGCACTGAGCGTGTGTGGTAGTGATTGACAAGGTCTCCCTGTGTGTGCACAGCTCTTTGGGAGCCCAGCTCTCAGCCATACCTCTCTGTCAGCCTGACACGAGTTTAGAAGGTCAAATCAGTTTGAAGGCTTCAGTTTAGAAACAGTACTAAGAAATGACAGGAAAAGGTAGGCATTTTGGGCTTCTTTTTCTGATTAATATTTGTTAAAATATACTTGTATTTATTTATAAGCAGAGAGAAAAACAGGGAGAGAGAAAAAGAGAGGGAGGGTGGGCCTCTAGCCACTGCAAATGAACTCCAGATGCAAGCGACACTTTGTGAATCTGGCTTTACATGGGCATTGGGGAATTGAACCCAGGTAGTTAGGCTTTGCAGGCAGGATCTTAATTGCTAAGACATCTCTCCAGCCAGTTTTTATGCTTCTTTTTGACCCAAGAGCTCAACAAGAACTTCTGAGCTTCTCCCACATTCCCTTCCAGGCCAGGAGCAGCAGCTCTGAGGCTTCTGGGATTTCCACAGTGACAGAGCAGTGGTTTACTGAACAGGATTCTAGCAGTGAAAAGAATGAATGTATCCGGGTGTGGCGGCACACAATTTTAATCCCAGCACTGGGAGGCAGAGGTAGGAAGTTTGCCATGAGTTTGGAGCCAGCCAGAGACTACATAGTAATTTCCTGGTCAGCCTGGGCTAGAGTGAGACTCTACCTTAGAAAACCAAAAAAAAAAAAAAAAAAAAAAAAAAAAGACTGAAAGCAGCTTGTCTTTAAAGGACAAGGACAAAATAGAGTCTGCTTGGATTATTCTATGAGGCCCAGGCTAGCCTTGAACTCGTGATCCCCTTATCTTGGCCTCCTGAATGCTAGAATTACAGCCAGGCACCATCATGCCTGGCTAATGTAGCTTTTTGAAGAACCTCAGTAAAGAGCATCATGGAGAAAAGGCAGTTGTATATCACCTAGGATATAATGTGGAACATGACTTTCCATGATTTCTGCATGGCTTTGTAGCATGCAGTAAAGCATGGAGAAGGAAAGAGCCCAGCTCTCCTCCAGTGATCACGAACATCCATTGCATAGAAGGAATCAGTTTCCCACTTCTGCCCATTGAATGGGACAGCTACACACCATCGTTGAGTGACTGTAGAACAGTCACTCACCTTGGCTTTCTCATCTAACCCCTCTGACTACACCATAACAATGTGTACTAGAAAGAGAAATTACTACTGTTATTATCTGTCAGTATATAAAAGACTACTCCCAGAATTTGGTGGCTTAACACATGGCTCAGGGAATTTTGCAGAAGAGGGGGGCAGAAAGATTCCAAAAGCCATGGTGGTAAGGGGGAATACCTAGAGGCATTGCCCCCCACCCAGTGACTGACTGCTGCTGGTACAACTCATAGCCCTCAACCCCATTGCATACCAGCAATTCCACCGAGGAGGGGCCTCAGTGGAAAGGGGCAGGGAGGAGGGAAATGGTGGTACCAACATATGACTTGTTCATACAAAGTTTCTATTTAGTAAAGAAAAATAATGATGATAATGATGATGATTTTAATAAATAAAAATAAAGAGCAACATCCCACCTCGGGTTAAAAAAAATGGTGTGTTAAAAAAAAGTTCCTATCTCAGTTTCTTTGGGAAAAGAAATTGGGAAATGTGGGCTCAGGAGCATCATCAGCTGTAGGGAGGATGCTGGTGGGAGCTTCGTCCTTGGCAAGGCTTCACTGAGGCTGATGATCCCATGGCTACCAGATAGTTCCAGTTCCACGCTACATGGACTTTTCCGAGGCTACTTGAATTTCCTTCTAATATGTCAGCCACTTTCCTCAAAGTTCATGATCTAAGAGGAGAACAGGAGGATGTGAGGGGACCCTTTATCGTCTCGTCTGGAAGGTCACACACTGTCACTTGTCTTAGACATTCATGGTCTGTTAAGTCCATCCTATACCTGAGTATAGGAGAATTAGTTTAAACCTTTTAAATGCAGGTACATAAAATATGTGGGGCATACATTTTTATGATTTTATGGGCGTTATTTCTTAGGCAGTGCTGGGGTAGACATTAATATTAGGCCTGAATTGATTGGAAGAAAGATACTAAGTAAATAATTCATGCTAAGATGGAAAAAAAACATGTCAGGATAGTACCCTTCCTTGTTCATAATTCAGATCACCCCCATAGAAGACGTTCAGTTTTCAGGTGCACTATGAGGTGTCAAAAGAGGTTAAGCAGAAAAAAGATCAGTTTGGGAGCATGAGGCAGAGCTGAAAGGGGAGTTGGAAGGTGTGCACTGGAAATGAGTTGGAGGGAAGAAATTTGTCAGTGTGTGTGTGTGTGTGTGTGTGTGTGTGTGTGTGTGTGTGTGTGTGATGTTCATGTATATGGAAATGTAGGCACATGGGGAGGATCTGAGGACAATTTTTGGATTGGTCCTCGCTTTCCACCTCATTTGAGGCAGACTTTCTCACTCTGCTGTTCTTTGCTGTACTCCCATGAGCTTTCTGGAAATTCTCTTGTCTGTCTCCCATTCACCACGAGCTGACATCAGCTTGCTAGCATTATAGAGCCTACCATGGCTTTTGGCTTTCTATGTGGGTCTGAAGATGGAACTGGGGTATTCATCTGCAGTGGCCCTGGCTTTACCAACTGGACTGTCTCTCTAGCCGTTTGCCATGTTTGTGTTTAAACCAGAATAATTTCTCTGCTTTTAGTAACTTTATTAAAATGTCATTCAAATAACATAAGGTGCATTGATTTAAAGCATACAATTATAGAATATGTTCACAACGTTGTGCATTTATTACCAAAATGTAATGTTACCATACCCCATTCCCTGAAGTCCTTAGAAGACATCAATCTGCTTTCTGCCTGTATATTATTTGTGTGTTCTAGATATTATTTATAAGTGGAATTATGTAAAATTGCCATGTGTGCATATTCATGTGTGTGAGTGCACACACACCACACATTTATGTGGAGGTGAGAGGACAGCTTTTGAAGGTCAGTTTCTGTTTGAGGCTGGGTCTCTCATTGCTCAACTCTGCACCTGCCAGGCTAGCCCATAGATGAGCTAGCAGGTGACTGTCTAGTCTCCACTTCCATGTGCACACACTGGGGCTACAGATTTCAGTGCTAGAGCATGTGGCTTTACATGGGGTCTGGGGATCCGATAAGGTATGCATGCTCGTCCAGCAAGTGCTTTATCCACTGAGCCATCTTCCCAGCTCTGAATTCCTTTGCTTTTGTGTCTAGCTTCTGTCATTATCATACATTATTAAGATGTGTCTATGTGGCATCTACCAGTACTCATTGCTGTTTGTATCTGAATAATATTCTGTTAATGTTGTGTTTGGTCATTCACCAATTGGTCGACATTTGAATTGCACCCTCTTTTGTCTATGAGAAAATATGCTTGTATGAATATTCATTACTTTTTAGTAAACTACGGGAGGCCTCATTAGCACTCTACATGAACTTCTCTGTAAGGTTCTTTATAAGGCTTACGGGGACATATTTTAAAACCAACACCCTAACACATCAAATTTTTGATGTGCTATATTTGATATGTGGCAGATGAAATTGCCATGTGTTTGGGTGCAATTCTGTGAAATTACTGTCCATGTGGTACGAGAACCAATACATTACGTACACCTAATATCTCAAGACTTTCTAATATGGGCAGTCTTATTGGCTCTCTTGGAAAGAGCATACCTATGCCCTTTATCGTTCGGCAAAGGTCTAAATAGATATTTGTCATGTGTTGGACTAGTTGGGACCACGTGTGTGAGAACACTCGACATCAGCTCGTGGCTATCACCAAGTCACTGTATTTGTCCTCTGAGTTATGCACTCTGTGTGTGTGTGTGTGTGTGTGTGTGTGTGTGTGTGTGTGTGTGTGTGTGTGTGCGTGCTCAAGGGAAGCTACATGGATGTGCATGCATATGGAGGCTCGAGATCAATGTCAGACATCTTTCTTGGTCACTTTCCCTTTTATTGATTGAGACAAGGTCTTTCACTGAACCCAGGGCTCTGGGATCCCCTGTCTCTGTTCTCCCAAACATGGGTCACAGGCATGTACTAACTACCATGCCCAGCATTTTAAGTGGGTGCTCCAAACTCAGGTCCTTCAGTTTGCCCAGCAAACCACTGAGTGACTGAACCATCTCTGCAGCTCCTACTTCAGCACTTTTCTGCCCACTCTTCCTGTGCACTCACATAGCCATGTCTATTGTGGAAGTCAGGACCAGGGCTCACACTATAAACAAAGCATCTACTTCCTTCCAGGTGGAGGTCTTAACAGAAGTACATGCAAGACAGTCTATTATGAGCCTCGTTTTGTGCAGCTTGCTGTCATATGGCACATTTGTTGCCATATCAAAGCTACCCAGAGACGCCTTCCCAGTATAAACCATTGCTATACTTGCCATTGTGTCGTCACAATGCGAGGCCTCCATACTCTGCCCAGTTGTCATGACAAATAGCCAACAGCCACCACCAGCTCCACGTGGAGTGCTGATCTTCTCCTGTGGGCTGTACTGTGGCAGTGGTTCATATGTGCATACAAAGCTTTTGGGGCTGGAGAGATGGCTCAGCAGTAAAAGGAGTTTGCTTGCCAAGCCTACAGGCCTAGGTTCGATTCCCCAGTATCCATGTAAAGCCAGAGGCACAAATTGGCACATGTGTCTGGAGTTTGTGTGCAGAGATAGTAGGCCCTGAAGTGCCCATATTCATCTTCTCTCTCTGTGTATCTCTAATAAATATTAAAATGAAAATGTCACAGTGATAATCATCATTTATTATTAGAGAAATGCAATGTAAGGTCACAATGTGATCAGTACACACAGCAATAGAGCTTTAAAATGAAAATAATGAGAGCAGCAAGCACTTATGGACATATTGGGGACAATGGATCATTGGAACATCACTGATGTGATATAAAATAGTACACCTGCTGTGGAAAAGAATGTAACACATACTTACGGAAAAATGCGATAATCGTACGATACAGCAATGGCACTGTTAGGACTGAGGCCTGGAGAAATAAAAATCCAAATGTATCAGACATTCTTCAACATGGGACTGATCAAGCAAAGCGTAGTAGATCCATGCCGTGCAACACTACTGATACATGCCTCAACGGAGCTCACAGGGAATTCCACTGCCAGAGGAGCCCACTAACCTCATTCAGTTTTAAATTTGTTTTAGATTTTCAACATCCTTTATATTTCCATGTAATTTGTAGAATCCACTCATTTTCTATCACAGTCTATTGGAATATTTTTAAGGGTTGTGTGGAATCTACATCAGTGTTTAAAAGCTCCTCATCCTGGGACTTAGGAGACGGCTCAGCAGATAAAGGTGCTTGCTAGCAAAGTCCGTCTGTCCAGGTTCCATTCCTCAGCACCAGGAAAAGGTTGTTGCAAACAAACAAACAAACAACAACAAAGTGTCAAGAGACTTTGTCGTACACACATACACACCAATAAATGAAATATATATTTTAAAAAACTTGTCATCTTAACAGTTTTCTATGAACATGGAATACTTTCATGTCTTTAATTTCTCAGCAAAGTTTTGTAGCTTTTAGTGGGTAAGTCTTGCAGTGTGGTAAATTCATTTCTAAGCATTTTATTCATTTTGGGTCTTCTGTGAATGGAATTTTTCCTCACTTCTACTTTTAGCCTGTTGTTAGCATTTAGAAATACAGCTAGTTTTTTTATTTTGTTTTTATCATGCATGCAATGGCCTTATAGTCTTCCTCACACACCTAGTGGTTGTTTGTAGCTTCCCTGGGATTGTTTTTTTCACAAAGGATCACATTGCAAATGAAAATAGGTTTACTTCTTTCTTTTTTATCTTTATTTTCTTAACTTTTTAAAATTACCTTATTACTGGCTAGAACCTCTAAATTAATGGTGCTTAATTAAAACAACAAGGTTACAAATCCTTGCCTTTTTCAGAGAAAAACTATTGAGGCTTTTACCACGAGATATGTTAACCATAGGTTTTCATAGATGCCTAATGAACTAATTGAGGAAGTTTTTTCTATTTCTTTATAAGAGGGGGCATCCTCTTGGTGTGGGGGGAAGACTTCATTCTCTCTTGGGTCCAGCACCTTTTACCTGCCTGTTGACATAGCCCAGGGTGACGTGAATTTACCCTGAAGGATGATATAAAAAGACGATTGCAGATCATTTTATTCTCTATACTGTGGGTACATGGACTTCTAAAGCAAGAATAATTTGCTCTTCTCCAGTCAATGAGTCTTTCATATGAATTAGCTTATACGTTGTTGGTAAGCATGGTAAGGACACCAATATAATACAAGAGGCTGTGCTGATTTAAGGTGACTTTTCTTAGCCTAGTGTCTTACGTTTTGTGCCAAGAAGTAACACTCAGCTGAATGGGGGAAGCCATGGGTGGGGCTGTAATACCCAGTGGCCTCCTGCAGTCTCCTTGACCTGATTCTTCTGTACCTGAATGGCTGCTTCTCGACATCATGGTGTGTTTTACATTTCTTTGGAGTTCAGCAGTACTGGTTCCTTCCACTCTCATTTCATGTATTTATTGCTGCATATCTAAATAGTGAGTGTTCTCATGTTTGGACAATTTTGTCTGTCTGCTCTCAGCTGGGATGACAACAAGCAGTGGGGACTGTAATAGCTGGAGGTCGGGCACATCTCTGTTCTTCTCTTCAATCCACAACCTCTGTCTCCTGATCTGTTTGTCATTCTGCTCTTCTTCCCCCTTCTTTTTCCCTCCTCATCTCCCCTCCCATGTATAGTTTAGGCTTTTTTTAAAAAAAAAAACTAATTTGACTTTCTTGAAGGTTTAAATACTGTATTTATTATATCAATTTTTATTTGGTAGGAATTTAGCTTCTTACTTTAAGATATGCCATGTTATTCATTTGAAATTGGGGTATCAGCTCAATTTTTAGATATTGCTATAATGACCAAATCCATAGATTTTGGTAAATTGCCCCAACTTTATTATTTCAGCACAAATCTAGGGTTTTTGAGTGCAGTATGAACTCAGTATTCCACTCTCCCTCTCTCTCTCTCTCTCTCTCTCTCTCTAAATATATATATAGATAGATAGATATAGATATAGATATAGATATAGATATAGATATAGATATAGATATAGATATAGATATAGATATAGATATAGATATAGATATAGATATAGATATAGATATAGATAGATAGATATGCATATACTTAAACCCAATAAATAAAAATATTATAAAAATAAAAGAGAATATGTATAATATGTACATACCATTCCAGCAGAAAAACCTATAAATAATTTATGTATACAGTTCTAGGAGCTTCAGAGACCCAGATTTCTTAAGGAGGCCCAATATTTTAGTCTTTAAACCCAGAGCAAAAATATGTTGTTACATAAAACAACGGTCATTCTTTATGTAAAAGCTTCCAGAAAGAGGCATTACAACTGATCTTTAGTGAGAAAATTGCGAAAGTATTTTTTAGGCTGTTGCTCCTGTTTGTTATTCTTTTGGAATTTGGTTGGGAGCAATTGAGGTAAGGTCTCAGTCTGGCCCAGGCTGACCTGGAACTCACTCTGTAGCCCAGGCTGGCCTTGAACTCACAGGAATCTTCCTACATCAGCTTCCTAAATGTTGGGATTAAAGGTGTGCACCATCTTGCCTGGCTGTTTTTCTTCATTGGCAGAACTGCATGTAAAGTTAGCTAAAGATGTGCACAGCATTTCAGCTGGCATAATGAAATTGTGTGTGTGTGTGTGTGTGTGTGTGTGTGTGTGTGTGTGTGTGTGGCTGGATGCTCTTGCATTCAAAGACTCTACTAAATTCTTTCTGGCTTCTCAAGTCCTCACCACCCCTTTCTTAACTAGGGTTTAAAACACAAGAGTACTTTAAAGAAACTACCACAAACAACTGAAGCTAGGACATTGGTTTTCTTCCAGCTCCATTCTCTGTGGAAATGATAGCACATGCACACGCGCACACACACACACACACACACACACACACACACACACACACACAGAGAGAGAGAGAGAGAGAGAGAGAGAGAGAGAGAGAGAGAGAGAGAGAGAGAGAGAGAGAACCTGGCACTCACCCCTGTACACCACTGCCACAGGAGTCCTAGCACCAAATTTCTGACTGAAGATTCTGTGTGAAGGCAAGAACATTCATCCACAAAAGTGCCCTAGCCTGTATATGTTACCAGCACCTTTGACATGAATGTCAAGAAATCTTGCATTTGCCAGTAAGTTTTGACAAAACTTGCTTGGCAGACTGATATACATTAGACACCATATGAGGAGGAGGTCTGCAAAGAAATGGGGTATTTCATTTTCTGTTGCTCAGCTGCTCTGATCAAAACCTAAACTACCCTTTGGCTTCTGTTTTTCCCAAGTCCCTTGTGATGGTTAGGTTTTGTTGTCAACTTGGATCTTTTTAATTATCTGAGGTAGTCTCTGAGGCAGCCTCTCAGCCAGGGGCAAGATGTAAAGAAGCTCAAAGAAGCTGGAAGTAAACATCCTTTCCTGTGTGTGCAATGTAGGAAGGAAATTCCAGAGACTCGGGAAGCCATTAAGTCTGGGATAGGGTTGCAAGACCCCACCTTAAGCCTATATAAAGAAGAAGAAATTCTCTTTGGCCCTCCTGCCTGTTTGCTATTGCATGTGTGGTGTAGGTGATGGGTTTCTCTCTCTGCTTGGACCTGTGAAAGAGGGCCAGCTTCATTCGCTGTTATGGAACTTCCCGTCAATCTGTAGTTTCAATAAATACTTTCCTCCCCCAAATTGTGCCTGATTTGAAGATTCATCCCAGTGGCGTGTGGCTGACTATGACACCCATAGTGACTGCTAAAGAAAATACTGTCTAAAATAACACAGAATCAGACAATTGTCACCAACCTTTCCTGCCACCTCCTTAGTCTAGGCACCATTGTCTCCATTAGAAACTGTGGCAGGACCCTTGTAATAATGAGCCCATTTCTCTTTCTCACCCCAATCCCTTGTTGCACCTGGCAGCCTGGATGACCTTACTAAACACTAAATTCCTCCCATCAATGCTCAGAAGAAACCCTGGCTCCTCACCATGGCTGGGAGGCCCTTGCCTCTTCTTCTTCACTTCCCATACTGTCTTCTTTGGCCACAAGACTCCAGCCAGGCTGACTCAGCTCCCAGCTCGGGTCCAGCTGCCTCTAGTCCCTTGCTCTGGATTTCTGCTTCTAATGTCCCTTTCCCAGAGAAGTCCCCCTGGACTTAAACTTGCATGGCCAAGGGAGCAGAGGCCCTTTTATTTATTGATTGATTTGTTATCATCATATCTTCAGTCCCCTTCCCTATTCTTTTTATCTTTGCTCAATAACTGACATGGGGTTAAATATTTATCTTTGGTTTGGTTTTCCTTTCACTTGTAAGAAACATGGACGTTTGACCATCCTGCTAACTGTGATTATCCGAGTGCCTGGAACAGCACCCATCTTATAATAAATATTTGTTGGATGAATAAAAACCCATCCTGAAAGTGACCGTGATCTATGTTACAAGACAGTGGTGATGGGTATTGTTGTGTTGTGACAGATGTGTGCTGGAAGGGTTTGGGAGGACAACTTTGCTTAGCCAAAGAGGGTGTGGGTTTTTACTTCAGCTGGATCTTGAAGGACAGGTCAGCATTCCCCGGGATGGAGAAGGCTCAGATGCTGTTTCAAGTAGAATAAAGTGATTCAAAGTCTTGCTTGGACAAGGAAAGCAGGTTGTACCTGAGTTGCTCAGCAAGGCCCAGGGGTGCCTTTCTGAGGGCTTGAGGGAGCCCTTGGATCTCACGAGAATAAAACAGTCTTGAAGGCTAGAGATGCAGCCCAGTTGGTAGAGCATTTACCTAGCATGACATGACAAAGCTCTAGGATCGAGCCCTAGCACCACATAAAACCCAGCATGGTGATAGGGACTGAAATCCAGCTCTGGGAGGTGGAGGAAGAAGGGGATCAGAAGTTATATGAGTTTAAGGCCAGCCTGAGCTACATGAGACAGTAACAACAATTTTCAGTGTCTCTGAAAGATTTTTCTGCCCATGTTGTGTGGACAGTTTGAGGCAGAAAGTTTATTGCTCCCCTGGTCAGAACAAGAGGGAATGCAGAGAGAGGGGTGAATGGGAGGTACATTTTTATTTTATTTTTTTTTCAAGTAGGGTATTACTCTAGCCCAAGTTGACCTGGAATTCACTATGTAGTCTCATGGTGGCCTTGAACTCATGGTGATCCTCCTACCTCTGCCTCCCCAATCAAAGGCGTGTACTAAGACTTGGTTGGTTGTGACCCGAGCAATATTAGGAGGTGAACTTTGAGAGCAGTAGTAGTATTTCTATGTCGTCTCTGTGGTCAGCCGAAAATATGTTTAAGCTAGTGGACCTGGTGGCATTTATTCTCTATGGATGCAGAAGAAGGCATATGTCTGGGGAGCAAGGAAGAGGAACAGTGGTCTTCCACACTTATAGAGTCCGTCACTCTTCCCCCACACAGCTGTTCTGTGCTTAACAGCTTAACAGATCACGTGGGGCTAGCCTGGCACCTGCTCCTCCCTGCCCACAGTCTCTCTTACTGCTTTGCTCTTCCCTCGGGACAGAACCCTCCCCTGGTAGCTCTGTGGCTGTCTCACAAATAGATTTCTAGCAATTCTATCCCGTCAGACCTGCTCAGGCTTGCCAACTTCCAAAGGGAGGTAAGGCTTCAGCTTGTGCTTGAATTTACCCCAGTGATATGTGTCATGTTTTCTGGCTCCTGGTATTATCTGCATGTAATTTTAAAGTTATAAAATTATATATCAATTCATATTTTCTCATTAGAAAAAATACACGCAATATAAAAATCTACAAAGTAGATTTTAAAGTTTCCTTTCATAACCCCTAATTTAAAAAAACGAAATATCCTCCCCTCTTGAAAATAGCATGTCTCTTTTCAATTCTTTATTCTATGCAGTTATATGTGTGTATGGTGTATATATATAATACGTGTTATAGTTTCATATAGAAGTGGTATACAGTTTTCTAGGTGATTGTATTTGAGCTCTTTTTGTTTGTTTGCTTGTTTTTTTTCTTCAATGTAGGATCTCACTGTAGCCCAGGCTGACCTGGAATTCACTATGTAGTCTCAGGCTGGCCCTGAAATCATGGCGATCCTCCTTCCTCTGCTTCCTGAGTGCTGGGATGAAAGGTGTGTGCCACCATGCCTGGCTTTAAAAAATTTTTTTAATTGAATTATACTTATTTAAAAGTCAGGAGAGGGAAGGAAAAGTCCCTGGATCCAGGAAGGGGGAAGCACGTGGTCTGAGCTTAGCCCATGCAGGGAACCTGAAAGAAACACAGTAAGAGAAGGAAAGAAAAAAGTACAGAGAGCTCCGGCCATGAGTGAAAAAAAATCCCATATTCGAGAAGGGGACTCCTTGTCTCAGCCAAAGGGTCATTATTTTTTAAATGATTGAAAAATAAATAAGGAAGATAACAATTGAGAAAGACACTTGATCACAACCTCTGGCCTCTATAAACATATGTACACATATGCAAGCATACCCATACACTTACACACACATGCACACACAAAAAAATCTGTCTTCAAATATGTTCACCTAGGTAAAAATAAATCTTTTATCTACTGAATAATACTGCAAGGGAGAGATGTGTCAGCCATTTAATCATTCATGACTTCAGAGGGATATTTGTCAGGTTGCCTCTAAGGTTTCAAGGTTGTAAACAGTGTCTCTGTGAATTCCCTTTTACAACTTTGGTGTATATGTCGTAAATATTTCCCTACTATGTCCCAGTAAATGCAATTGTGGTCATACCTGATAGTACTCCTTTTCAGTTTCACTACAGGTGTTCCTAGATGTTGGTCCACACACACACACACACACACACACACACACACACACACACACACACTATAAAGTTAATTATTTATTATTAATTCTTTATTAACAGGATCCATACTAAGGCTAATATTGACCCAGGAATAAGTCGG
The DNA here is from genome assembly GCA_004024765.1 of Zapus hudsonius. Lineage (NCBI taxonomy): Eukaryota > Metazoa > Chordata > Mammalia > Rodentia > Dipodidae > Zapus > Zapus hudsonius. The sequence continues at coordinate 5,219 of PVHP010028455.1, read as the reverse complement.
ACTCCCCCTGGAGTGGTTGTACTGAGTCCCAGGAAGGGAGGAATATGCAGCATGGCCACAGGTACGATTCTTTCAGTTTTTAAAGCTTTTTTGAGGCCTGCCAAAAAGTTCGAGATCTGAAAACTGCTTTACTTCAACAAATGAAAACAAAAGTACGATGCCTAAATTAATGCAGTTTTTTTGTTTGTTTTTGAAGCGGGAGCTCATTCCAGCCCAAGCTGACCTGGAACTCACTCTGTAATGCCAAGCTGGCCTCAGAATCAAGGTGATCCTCCTACCTTGACCTCCTGAGTGTTAGGATCAGAGTTAGGCACCAGCACACATATTTACCAACTACCTGTAAGATGTAGCATTATGTCAACCTCCCTGATGTTAGATGTCCCACCCTGAACGAGTCTGATCTAGGAAGCTAAGCAGGGTCAGGCCTGGTTAGTACTTGGATGGGAGAGATTGGTCTCTTGACTCTCCTTGTAGAGCATCCATGCTTCTTTCCCTGACCTGCTCTCCTCCCTCAGCTAAGGGACCCCCAGCCCTCTAAGTTGCTCTGTCCCACAATCAGGGGAAAGGCTGACTTAGAAGATAATTCCAAGGCCTTTTGCCCTTACCTGGTGGGCATCATTTTTGGGACTTGTTTGAGCATCTTGTTGCAGGAAGGAGGCAGGTTTAACTAAAACTTCCAAGCAGGGGGCAGTATTGAGGGGGAAACTATATTGGCTCATGGTGAACACTGGGGAGAGAAGTTCTTCAGTCTTCTGGGGAAACTCTGGAATGCTGGACCCTGATGGGAACAGACTCAAGCCATTGGTGGGAATGAGGAGTCTCCCTGCATCTTCAGCTTTTCTTCTGATTATCAGTTTCCTTTTCAGTATACTTGCTTTTCTTTGGGTGCTTAATTCCTAGCCATGGCCTAGCATGTCCCTTAGGCTGTGACATCATCATGGGAGCACTATATTCCGCAGCCCCATGGGATAGATTGGGAACTTAACCAGCGCCAGGGTTTCCATGTGGAAATGTATTCAGGGGTTTTGGCGCGAACCTTCAGAGCACACCCATCCCCGATTGGGTAGCCATCGAGTGGTCCTATAGAAAATGACCAGACATTTCTGTTCTTCAAAGTTTGTGATTCCCTGGGAAGTGTCCCAGGCCAGATTATTTTCTAAGTTTCTCTGTAATGAGTACATGTGTTCCATGATGCCTTGTAGATTGAGCAGGGTAAATTTTGTGATTGTGTGTGTGCGTATATATCGGTGTGCCGATGCATGTGTATGTGTGTGTTCACGCATGTCGAGGCCTGAGGACAATCTCAGGTGCCATTCCTCAGGTGCCATCTACCTTTTTGGAGATAGGGTCTCTCAATGTCCTGTAACTCCAAAGGTAGGCTAGGTTGGCTGGCCAGCAGGACCCAAGGTTCTATCACTGCTTCCCCAGTGCTGGGAAGTGCAGGTGTATGGTACTTTAGTCAGTATTTTTGGTGGGTTCTAGGACTCGAACTCAGGTCTTCATGCGTGCAAGGCCAGAATTTTCCTGACTGTGCTACAACCCTAGCTCCTAGTTTATGTCACTTTTTTACACTGGTGATTTTTTTTCTACTTTACACAACAATCCATAGAATTTATGAGGATTGAAGGTGTGAGATGCATTTCTAAGCGTGAAATGATCTCTTGACCACTTGGGCTTCAAAAACCTGCAGGTTCCTGGGCATCAGGATCTTCCCTTTCTTCAGCTTGGAGCTCTGTCTGAGGCCTTTTAAAACTGGCATAGCCAATACTATGCTAAAATTCTAACCAATTGCCTGGTCATCTCCCACCCTTCTGCCATGAAAATTGCATAATTGCAAAATTGTCTTGATAGTGATAGTCAAGATGTGGTTAGCTCACTTTCTTCCTTCGTCATGAAATGAGGTTGAATTTTGGTTGTTGCCCTGGACAGTCCAGCTAGGTACACACAGAAGAGCCCTGGGGTGGGAATAGAGGCTTACCCAGGTTCACCCATGGATGTCGGTGTCTGAAACAGCCTCTCAAATGCCATATGTTTACGTATCTGAAATAAGACTTCATGAAAAACTTAAAGCATCAAATGTCTTTTGCTTGTTACTGAAACTGTATAAACGCACCAATTGAGACGTTGGCCATACGGAGATGAGGAAGACATGGTCCCTATTTTCAGGGTTGTCACTGTCTAGCAGGATATGTGGTTAAGTGCTCAACATATGGTTGTTGAAGTAAATCCCAAGCCAGGAAACCCGAGGTGATTGGTATCACTAACTCTGTTATCTTTCACTCCCCTGAATCTTCATGGATGCTTCAACCTGCTCTGGTCAGGTCTGTCCCTGCTCAGGAGGAGGGAGGTCACCGCTCCAACCTTGTGATTTGAGGATTCTGGCAAGGTTTCCTGATGCCTCCAGCATATCTGCCACTGTCTACTCACAACTTGCCTTGAAGTTCTGACTTTAATAGCATGCTGTTAGATTAAGCTTTTAGATTGAGTAGGGTTATATCCTTTTAAACACAAAGTTGAAACTATCAGAACTAGGAGGCTGGGGAGATGGCTCATTGGTTAAAGGTATTTGCTTGCCTGATGGCAGGAGTTGATTCCCCAGTGCCCATGCCGAGCCAGTTACACATAGTGTCACATGTGCCTGGAGTTCATTTGCAGTGGCAAGAAGCTCTGTTGCACTGATGTACACACAATCGACCTCTCTCTCTCTCTCTCTCAAATAAATAGATAAAAGTTTTAAAAAGAAAAAATCAGAATTCAAAAGTGTATTTAGAATACCCAGTGTACTGTCCATCACCCCAACACACCATAGCCGAGGGTTATCTGCTCTTGTGATCACATGACTGGCTGTGAGCTGAGGTACCCTGTCACTCGACAGCATCGTGTCAAAGTATTGCACATACCACTAGCCTGGGAAAAAAACACAAGTCACTGTGTGTGCAAAGTATGCTTTCAATTGAATGTGGATCACTTTTTCTCCATCGTGAAATAAACTGTAAGCCATCGTGTAAGTTGGGAACGTTCCCATATAAGTTCCTAGAAGAGGGAGGAAGCCATATTTCACGTGTGTGAATGAGTGTGTACAGAATAATGTTCCCCGGCCGAGTGGAGAGACTGCAGAGCTTCTTGTCACCACTGAGCACTAGGCTTTGGGAGCCTGGGAAACTTGGCTTTGATGAAGGAAGCCAAATGTCTGTGGGCTGGAGCTCGAGGATGGCAGTGACTCACTTCAGTGCCACGCTGTGAGTCCAGCCGCCACAAGTGCTCTCAGGTCAATTTCAGATTTGTTTGTTGTAAAAGTAATGTGTTTTCAGATTCCATCAGGAAAAAAGAGTGTACAGTATTTCGATGACTTTCATATTGATTAACGATGGAACTATTTTTGGTATGTTAGACTCAATAAAACACATTATTGAAATCAATTTACATACCTGGCATCATATGTTGGGCAGCACTGCAGCCATGACTCAGAGAACAGGCCCCACCCTAGAGGGCGCTGAAGTCCAGCAGACAGGCAGAGGTGCCAAAGGAAAGAGGCTGCCGCTCTGGGAGGTAAGGGTCACCTCATCACAAGGTTAGGAACAGGAAGTCCTGGCTGCTGACAGCATACAGGGCCTTCACTCTGCATATTACTGGTGGACTTTCCTCCTGTGGATGCCTGCCCTACAGGACAGGAATGGAATGGGGATGTCTTAAGACTTGGCCAGCTTTGGCCTCCTAAACCCCATGTTCTCCATGAAGAACCTATACTATATACTAGTGAGATGCTTGGTCTAAGCTTGAGGTCAGGCTTGGGAGGGCCCATAATTCTGTTGATACAAACATTTCAAAGCTGAGTATGGTGACACATGTCTGTAATATCTGCAAGGGCGAGTTGGAGACAGAAGGATCAGGAGTTCTAGGCCAGCCTGTACTACATGAGACTCTGTCTCAAAAAAAGAAAAAAAAAATCAACGTTCTGGGAAGATAGTAAGAAAACTTGCTACACAAGCATGAGGGCTGAGGAAGCCTAATTTTTCCTAAATTTCACTCCCCAGCACCGGGTAAACAGCTGGGCCTGTAATCTCAGTCACTTGGGGAGGAGGGAGAGTCTGGAGAATTACTGGGGTTGATTGGTCAGCCAGTATGGGGGTGAGGGAGGGAGAGAAGCTCCAATGAGAGATTCCATCTCCAGGAAATACATGATGATCGACAAAGGAATACACTCAGGTTGCCTGTCTCTCTCAGTTGGTAGAGCATGAGACTTAAATAAAAGAATACACTCAATATTCTTCTTTGACACACACACAGCATATGTATCTGATTGCACACTTATCCATATAACACACACACCCCCACATCATACATCCTATACACACACCTACACCAAAAAAAAAAACGTACATTTTATGTCTAAGATCTTGTTTTACTGTTTTCCTAAACTGACTTTGTGGATCCACACATAGATACTGGTATCATGTAGGAATAACTAGATTTTGCATAATAGTTTACAGTTTTCAATGTCCTTTTCAGCAAATTATCACTTTTAATTGTCACAACATCTTGTGAAGCAAGCAAGGCATGTATAGATTTTTATCCATATGTTATAGCTAAGAAAGTAAAAAAAGGTTGTCTTGACCAGCATTTGAAAGCTGTTAAGTGACAAGATTGAGGACGATGAAAGATGGGCTTCCATATCTTGGTCTCTCCTCTTTGGCGTCTTCTATGTGTTACAAGAAGGTCACTGGGGAGGAGCTGGGGGTAAGTGCTTCACAGCTTCCTGAAGTCAAGCAATGCTGCCCCCTGAAAGATTAGGAAAGTAATTTATGGGTCTTGAATGTCAAGGTTTGGAAGGCTGCCATTTGAAATCCAGGGAAGGGGCCTAATTGGAGCACTGCCTTCCTTTCAGCAGGAATGTCTTTGAAGTCTCTGCCTCTGTTTAATTCCATCGTTGACCTCCCTGGGAGCCTGTGAAAGGCAGGCTAGTTCCTTGCAAAAAGAGGTTCTGAGCTTCAGACAGAGACCAGCAGAGGGTGCTGGGAGCCAACTCCAGGGTGAAAGGGGGCAAATGTCAGTTTGGCAGAAATGGACAACTGATAGAGGAAGAAACCTAAAACAAGAAAAGGTTTTAAGAAGCCAGGAAGCCAGGTGTGGTGGCTCATGCCTATAACTCCAGCCCTCCAGGAGGCTGAGGCCATAGTGAGTTCTAGTCCAGCTTGGGCTACGTAAGGAGACGCTGTCTG
>PVHP010028454.1:0-23162 GCA_004024765.1 Zapus hudsonius | reverse complement strand
CCGTCACTCAACTCCAGGGCAAATAGCCAGACAGCGCCCCCCTCATTAGCTTCATTAGGAGGTATATTAGCAACAATTAAACACGCCACAGGAAAATGGAAGGGCCTCGGGCAAATCGCCCACGACTGCGGGCCGCGCCCCCCACAATTACTCGGGGAATGAATGGAAGAGCACGCCCCTGCCTCCGTCCGGGCTGCTACAAGAGGAGGACAATTAGCAAACTCCTTTCCACCACCTAATTTCGCGTGGTAACAAAATGGATTTTTCCCCATGAATGCCTGGCCGGCCTATTCATTATCTCTCTTCTATTAGGAATTTTCTGCTCCGCATTCAGCCTCCCAACTTCGTTTCCTCCGTCCCTGAGTGCACACACGGCCTCTTCTGTCAGCCGGGCCCATTTTCATCTTGGAATCCTAAAGGCCACCGGAGCAATTACCGCCGGTCTTGACTGGAAAAGCTGGTCATTAATTAGCCTCCTTTTGCCTTCGGGGCGCGGATCAGCGGGCGCCGGGACTGAGTTCATGGAAACGCGGGCTAAATCCCGCCTGGATGCGCGGCTGGGACGCGAGGCGGGCGGCTGCGGGGTGGACGGAGGCGGGCCGGCCGGGAGGGACGCCGCGGGCCCCGCGAAAGGACCGCGGGAGCCTGGGTGACCAGGACGCGGACGCGGGCACCTCGCCCGGGCCGGGGGTCCGCGCGCGGAGAGGTTGGCGCGAGCGCGTCCTCCCCGTCCCTCCCCTCCCCTCCCCTCGCCGGCCCGCCCGCCCCCCAAGGCCGGGAGCCCCCCACCCCGCGTCCCCACTTCTCTGCCCCGCGCCGCGCGAGCCAAAGCCGCCCAGATCACCCGTGGGGGTGCGGGGTGGGTGGGGCGCGCAGTGCGCCCTCCTCGCCGCCCGCTCCGCGTGGCCGTCCTTCCCGCGCCGCGCGTCTGGGGCGCAGTGCGCGCTGGGCATCGCCGGGGCACCGTGGCCGCCCGCCCCGCTCGGGGCTCTGAGGCTCGAGTTGCCCCGCGTGACGGGAGGGCGGGTGGGTCTCCCCCCGAGCCGGGTTCCCGGGTGTCCCAGGCGCCCTGGCGCTCCACGACAAAGGAGCAGCCGGCCGACCTCAGCTCTACCCGCGCCCAGCTGCCCCCGCAGCCCCGCCCCGCCCGGGAGCTGGACTGTATGTGGACCTGGGACTTCCAGAACCTTCTGGCCTGGCGACGAGAGGTGGACACTCACGGTGCCCGGCCGGCTCCGAGGCGTCCCCAGCGCTGTCCCCGAAGCGATCGCGCGCCTGGCAGGCCCGCAGTCCCCCAGGCGCCTGGCGGAGCGGAGCCGAGCGGCCGCTGGCCACTGCCACAGCCAGGCTGGGAACCCGAGGTGACGCTACCCACCCGTGAACTTGGCCGCTCCCTGGGGGGCGAGGCACGCGGACCTTCGCCAGGACGCTCACCCCGGACGCGCGGCGGGCTGCGATCTTCCCCGGGAATCCGAAGCGACCGGGAGAGGAGATGGGACTCAGCCTCCCCCGCCGCCCTCACCCTGCGCGCTGGGGTTTAATCAGAGGCCAGAGGAAGCTTGAGGAGAGGGGTCCAGACCTGGGCATCTCCTCCCTAGACTCCTGCCCCAGGGGAGAGAAAATGTCACCACCCCCCAACACACACACACACACACACACACACACACACACACACACACACACACACACCAGATCCACTCTCTCTGGTCACCTCAGCTTTCTGACGTTGGGCTTGAGCTGTCCAGAGGCGAAGGGGTGACTCCCGGCTCTGTGCCAGTCCACCTCCAAGGAGGCCCTCTAGGCAGCGGGCGGAGGAGAGGCGGGGTGGCAGTGCCTGGGCCAGGGCTGGGGACTGGGCCTGGATGGCTGGCCAGTGGGCAGGGACTAGTTTGAGGGGAGGAGAGACCTGACCGAGAGGCCAATCTGGACTGCAGAATCTGCCGTTGGTGTGCCTCGCTTGACACTGAGGTCTCAGAACTTTAGGGCCTGCAGAGAAGTCAGGTTCCTGACTGGCTACTGGTGGAGAAGCCAGAAGCCAAAAGTTTCCCTTTGGGGGGTGGGGGTTCTTCTAAATGCCCTGCTAGAAGGGTGCTGGCGATTAGGGGGGAAACTGTTGGTTATCCATCAGATCAGGTCCTAAGAATCCCGGAAGAAACGAACATTTCTAGAAATGCTTTTGTTCTAACAGAGCTGAACACCCTTTTCTGGGCATAGTGATGAAGTTTGCATAACTTTACCATTCCTTCCTTTGTGTGGCATTGAGAAACCAAACTTAAAACTCCTGTTTGCTAGCAGCTTAAGAGAAAGAAGCGAGGCTTTAAAAGCGAGTGTGTGCCCAAGCTGATTCTGGCGTGGCTGTTGTTGGTCTAGACTTTCCCTTGCGGTGACTCCCCAAGGCTGAGAGGCTTCTGGGGACCACAGACGCTTTCCTGGGGCTCCAGGAAGACAGCCGAGACTAATTAGACATATTATGGGTCTTGACTTGAAATGGAAAGAAAATGATGTTTAAATATTTATGACTTTGACATTTACAGTCAGATGTCTTTAAAAGCAGAGCACCTCCTTCTGCACAGTGGAAGCTTTTACTGAAAGTTTGGAGCGGCCCTGGGAGAAGTGTGGGGAAAAGAAAGCATCCCGGGAAGCTGGTCGCCACAGGTTCCAAGGGGATCTGCATCCTGGATGTAGGAGGCACACTAGCCCTTCAGCACGAACTTTTCAGGTGCAGGAGTAGGACAATAAAACACACACAGAGAGAGACAGAGACAGAGACAGAGAGAGACAGACAGAGAGAGACAGACACACACACACACACACACACACACAGAGAGAGAGAGAGAGAGAGAGAGAGAGAGAGAGAGAGAGAGAGAGAGAGAGAGAGAGAGAAACCAGTATAATCAATCCACATTGCATCCGCTCAGATACAGTGAGGTGAAGTGCAGTGTGGTATAGGTCTTTCTCTCTAGCATCCCCACCTGCAGCACCACAAATTTATATAGCGCTGCAAAAGCTGTGTGGAGTTCAGCTTAGAAATCAGTCTGCAGACGGTGTGTACGGTGTTCGGTGCTCTGGCCCACGCTTGAGAGGTGCATGGACCGAGCAAGACTTGGCTTCCATGGCATTTATGACAAATGCCCTCAGAACTTTTTTGGGGGAAAAATGTGCCCCTAAGCTTAGGCGGGGGAGGTGGGGAAGAGGAAGAGAGGGAGAGGAAAAGAGGGTCTGAGAAAGAGATTCTAACCTGAGATTTGATTGTAAAAAGAGCCATACAAATGCAGAACTTCGTGGTGGGCTTTCAGAGACAGGGTATCGAGCTTTCCCTCAGCTGTATGGCATAGCCCGTTCACAAGAGCCAGTTCCCTAAGTTTCTGACCTTCCAGCTTAGCGTCTGCTTGCTCTGAAAATCTTGTGGACGCAGACATTCAATTTCGCAAAGCATGCAGAGTCACTCCAAGCATTTCTAAGGAATTTGATTTGTAGCTCAGCCTCAGCCTGTGAGAGCACCCCAGGCACACTTCTGTAGCAAAGGCCTTGACTAAAATGGGATGAGGAAAGTGCCCCTCCCACTCCGCTCTTGGTCTCGGAGGCCCAGGGTTACTATCATTACAAAAGCCCTTTCTCCTGTAAAACAGAAATTAAGTTTCGGAGACCATCGACAAGTTGCTATAACAAGTTTGACTTTGGCTGGCTTAGACCAGCGTTCCAGAATTATTTGGACTTTTCATTCTTGAGTCCACGGAGATATATTTACTAAGCTATCACTTTAAAACTGATCACAACGTTTAGCTAAAGGGTTTTCAGGCCGGGACAAGTAACCAAACTTAAAAACCTGGGAGGGGGAGGGGCGTCTTAAAATATTTTAAAAGTATTTTTTAAAGCTGTTAACTGAACTATTTTTAATTTGGAATTTGCCACAGGAGTCTAATAAATGAGAGAAGTCAGGCGGAAATAATCATGTATTAATTCTCTGCATTACAAAATCTTTTCACGAGCTATTATCAGAGCAAGAGGCATTGCGGTCTGAATTCAGGGTGGGAGAAGTCCTTTGTGCTATGAAAGCCATTGTTCCTCTGTGCAGATGAAATTGTACTTGCAAATCTGCCATTCAAGTAGCCAAAAAAAAAAAAAAAGCCTATATGGGCAAAAGAAAAGAATCTCCAAGAAATAATTATTCTTAAATATAAACTTTAATGAAAATAAGTTACGTGCTGATTTTAAAACAGGCTATTTGCTGAATTTTTCAGGCACATGCATAAATTAATATATGAGGTAATAAATAGCATTTGCCATCTTTAAGCACTCCTAAAAGAACAGTTTTAGAAAAATGCTGTTTTAAGATAAGGGAAGATTTACAATAGTGTTGTTGAAAGGGAGGAAAAACCCTCGTGCGAACTAATTTTTAACTACAAATCGACTAGGATGCAAAAGCCAGGCAGAAGCCCATCTGCCCCAAGAGGAAAACCTGCCCCCCGCATCTCCCGACCACCGGCTGGCTGCATTTTCATTACATCAGAGTCAAACTCTGCGCTCCACTCGGCGCACCGCCCGATGCCCGGGCCCGGGGTGCCCTCCCAGCCTTTCCAGGGTAACGTGCGGGTCCAGAGGAGGGCACTTTCGCCGCCCACTCCCCCAGCAAGCGCAAACCCCTTTCCGAATTGATGCTTTTATTTTTGCTTGGTTTCCTTAAGCAGGTGGGGAAGCCCCTGGCTGAAGATTGCCCCACGTCGCCGGTCATACCCCGACGTGGCCGGGGTGCACGCGTGGGCCCTGGGAAGCAGAAGGCTATTTCCAAGCTCCCTCCCCCACCCGGGAGCGGACCTCCGCCGACCTCCACTTTCTCACCCCGGCTTCCCATCCCTTCCCCCCTCGCCAATTCCCCAGATCTCCACTAAGGTCGGGAAGATCAGACCACTGCGCCGGACACAAAAGGTCGAGGGTTTCTGGGAGCTGGGGGCATTCACAGCCCTGAGAGCGTCCTCGCTCCTCGCGCCCCTTCCAGGCGGGGACAATGCCCTGGCCCAGCCTCCCAGGCCACAAAGCGCGCTGGGCCTTAGGCGAGGGATTACAGTGTCCCTCCACGAATCCCAGCAACCCCCAGCCCGCCGCCGAGCGCCTGGGCCTGCGCTTCCCACTTATCCACCTTGCTCTGAGAGCCGAGTGGCTGGGGCGGTGGGCATTTCCTCCGGTGCAAGTGGGGTGAAGAGAGCTTCTACTTCTCTCCTCTGCACACACCTTCGTTTTCTTGCCTGGACACAGTGTGGGCGCAGGCCACTGGGACCTAAGCCTTTGACTCCAGGCAGGGAGGCTCTAGGTCCCCTGCAGGACCCAGGAGGTCCGAGGTCTACAGAAAATCGAACCCAGGGCAGAGGTCCAAGACCATGGTCAGCAGAACCTCTCAGGGCTGGCTGGGCTGCACAGCAGGGTCATGGTGACCCAAACACAGACCCCTCCTCCCCTAGCCATCTAGCCAGGAGCATCCTGGGCACCGCGCTCAGGATGCAAGTCAGTGCTACAGATATTGGGGTACACCTGCCTTCCCTGGGCTTCTCTAACGAGGCAGGCACCCCGTTGTCAACTAAAGAGGTAGTCAATAGGAAGGAAGGAAAGAAGGAAGGAAGGAAAGAAGGAAAGAAGGAAGGAAGAAAGGAAGGAAGGAAGGAAGGAAGGAAGGAAGGAAGGAAGGAAGGAAAAGAAGCTCTCCTTCCAGAAGCTCTGATCAGAAGTTTCTTTCCCTCTGGGGCAGGCGTGTGATCGCCCCACCTGGCAGGGGACTCTGGGAGAGGGGCGATCGGGGCAAGGGAGATTCTCCGAGGCTGGGAAGCTCAGAAGACTCCACTCTGCCATCACTCTACCTGTTTCTCAAACGCGCCAGGACCTCTTGGTCCTGTAATTCGAGGTCTGCTGGGGTGTCCTACGGCCTAGACACAAACTCCAAGACCCCGAAGAAACCCCTCCCCACACACACCGGTTCCACTCTTCGCTGGCTGCTCTTTCTGTCCTTCCGTTGGTTCTCCCTCCTTCCTTCCCATACCCCTCTCCATCTCTGCGCCTAAACCACCTCTCGCCTCTGCCGCCCTTGCGACTGGCCCAGAGCAATACGGTTGGGGAGAAGTCTTGCTCTCCTAGGGGCGGTCTCCTCGAGGTGCAGATTCAGGGGGGCTGCCTCCTCCATTGCAGACTGTGCGCTCGCTCGGGAGAGCTGCTACAGTGGGCTCTCCTGCCCCAGACCCGACTGGGAAGGACCTCAGGTGCGGGCCTTTCCCCGGTGACCCAGCCTGTGAGAGGTGTCCCGAGACAAGTCACTTTCTCCTCCGAACTGAGCCCCTCTTACACCCCCAATCTTGGGAAGGATCAGTTCCACACCCTGCCACCTACGCGCCTGGTGATGCAGGGGGGTCCTTCTTGCTCCTTTCCGCCCCACCCCACTCCTCTCCTCTCTGCCAGGACCCACCCAACAGCCCCACCCAGTGCCCACGGCGGGGCCGGACGCCCTCGTTACCTGCAGCGGGGCGCGCGCTGGCTGTCGGAGTGGCCATGGGGTGGGGGCGTGCGCCCAGCAGCCGGGCGGCCTGGGGCCCGGCGGCCACTGGCACCAGCGGCGCCATCATCACCACCAGCAGCAGCTTCCTGGCACTGGAGCCACGCGCGAGCAGGACGTCCTGCTTCTGACCACAAACTTCTCGGGTGGCGGGTGGAGACAAAGGTGCCGCGCGTCCCGGAGCCCACGGGCGCGGGCAGCGGTGCGAGGCCTCTCCGCGCGGCCGCAGCGCTCCGCCCCGGTCCGGCCCCCAGGCTGGGCGCTCGGGGGCCCTGACGCCGCGTGCGATGGCGCGGGGCCGGGCTCCGGACGGTCCCCGCAGGGCCGCCGGCCGCGCGCGCAGCTCCCACCGGCGCGGCCGCCGCGCCCCGCCTTATATCCGGCCCCGCGCGCACCCGGCCGGCGGCGGCGCGGCTCGCGGCCCAGCCACCGGTTGCTATAGCGATGTCCTCCCCCCCACGTGTTGCTGATGGCAATTGGCTAAGGGGCCGCGGCTCTCCGAACACCCTCTCCCGCCCGAGACGAGGAATGGACATCGGCTTTGTCAGTCATTGGCACGCAGGGCCCTCGCCAGCTCTTTCTTTGCGCCTTTGCTTTCATCCTCCATCCGCACTTCATCCCGGGCAAGTTCAGGGCGCTGGGGTGGGCAGCGGGGCCTCGGAAAGGACGGGCACCCCGCGTGGCCCTGCTGCGACCTTTGCTTAAGGGCAGAAGGGTGAGGTGCCTCGGAACTCTGCACAAGAAAACTCCCAAGCGAATCGGTCTTCTGAGTTCTTCTAATTCGGCCGCGGGGGTCTTTTCTGAACTACCTTTCCAGAGTCATGCCAGTTACTCAGGGAAATCCCTCTCCCCCCACGGGGCGTGAACTCCTCCAGTAGGAAAGGCTTTGTCGCAGCATTCAGGTACTGTGACTTTTTCGCCCTTTGGTCCGGCCCAAAATGGCCCAAAATGCTGGACCAGTTGGCCAGTGAAAATCCAGGCATCCGGGCTGCTTCTGGTCCCCAGTCCGTGCGCGGGTCTGGGTCTCCGCCCAGCCGGCGGAGAGGGGCGGAGCGGGTCACAGACCTTCCAGTCACCAAAGCCTCTGCGATTTCCTGAACCCCGGTGCAGACCCCAAGACCCCAGAGGCGGCCTCTAGCCAGCCAGACGGCTCTGAAGCGGCCCCTCTGGTAACTTGTCTCCCGAGGCCCCTAGGCTACCCCCGGCCAGCGCTCTCGAGGTCCTGCACCCCGGCTGAGCTGCGCCTCCTCGGAGCGCCCCGAGCTGAAACCCCACATCTGTGCATACAAAGCGCTCTGGAGGCCCACAGCTGCAGTAACAAGGGAAGAAAGGAAGGCGCGGGGGAGCAGATCCTGTCACACGCAGATGACAGTCTGCGGAGGGCTCTTTAGTTTCTCTTTTTCTGGAAACCCCAGCGCCCCCCTCCTGTCCCTTCCCGCCGCCTCTCCATTGTTCCCTGCACTTGGGACAGCTGGAGACGACGGTGGGCCCACACCACCGACGCCCCTCCTGCTACACACCCGGCGGCCACAGTGCCCGCTCTTGGCCCCTGGGGGCAAACTCCACAGCCCCCAGCCCAGGATGGGCCGGTGGAGGCTTCCACCACCTCGCCTCCCCATTCCACCCGTGCAGCCCCCAGACCTGCCTCTGCTTACAGGGCCTCCCCGCTAGCTTCTCTCTTCGAGGTCCAGGGAGCTCCTAGGAAGGGGTCTTGGAGACCTCAGAGCCCAGTCCTGCCAAACGCTTGTCTGTGCAGTGGCCCAAGTTTCCCTGGCTGCAGGCCCAAAGTCTACCCTCGTTTTGTATTTACAGGAGCTGGGAGCAAGCCCCCAGGGGCCTGGGGTTGTGGAACAGTCTGGCAGGTCTCTTAGATCCAGTGGGCAGTAGGGAAGAGCTGGAGGCTTGCTGGGATGGAGAGGTAGAGCTTCAGAGGCCAAAGGGGGGGAGGAACCAGCTTCCTTTGGTCATCTGCACGCCAGTGCCACCTTCATAATACAGTAGGCAGGGACGGGAGGGTGCCAGTCACCTGGGCCACAGCGTGCCCCCTGTGGCAGAGGTCGAGCCAACCCCCAGTGGGGCCTGTAGACCGGGCTTGGGAAGGGCATAGATTCCCAGTTAAACCATGGCCCGGTCTCCCAAGAGCCCCTAAGAGGCTGTTCTCTGAGGAGGAGACCTGAATGGTGGCGGTTCCAGAGCCACCCTGCCAGGCTGGTGTCTCAAGTCCCCAGGCAGCTCGGCTCTGGTCAGAGAATGAGGTGGGGAAGGGGGTGCTGTGGGGGTAGGAACGCGGAGGAGGCCTGGGGAGCCCCCGCAGGAAGGGGGTGATGTCTAGGGAGGGGACAGGAGGCAGGAGCGAGGCCAGGAGGAGGGGACCTGCGGCCCTGAGCCTGGCTGGCAACCGGCCTCTCCATAGCAACGGCCTGTGCGCGCGCCTCTCTCTCTCTCTCTCTCTCTCTCTCTCTCTCTCTCTCTCTCCAGTTTTTCCCTCCCTCTTTCCTTCTCTCGTCTCTTTCTCCCTTCACTACAGGGGTGGAGATTGCAGATACTGGGGAGGGGGACACACGTGTCCCCTTCTAGATGAGAGGCTGGAACCTCAGGCGCAGTGCGGGCTCCCAGGTAACTCCACGCGGGGCACCTGCGCCCGGGCCTGCCGCTCGCCATAGTGTTTGGCCCTCCTTGCCCAGGCCCCTCGGCTGCACCCACAGGACCCTAAGGACATCTGGGGCGCAGCCTGGGGCAGCACCCCCAGTCCTGAGATCGGAGCGGGGCGGCGCGCAGCCTCCAGGAGTTGGGGGCCAGCGGGTTCCAGCCCAACTCCACCCTCCAGGCACGTGACTCTTGCTTTCCTTGCCCTCGGTGGTCAGTCCGAACCCCGAGTCGAGTCTGCAGGTGGCGAGGACCCGGCGGGCCACTTGAGCCCTAGACGCCACGAGGACCCCGTTTCATGGCCCAAGGGTCCGGGGGCAAGTGGAACCTAGAAGAAGGCGGGCGCGGCTCCAGATAGCCAGCAAAGCTTCCTGCAAGCAGGACGGGACATGGAAATCTGTAAGTAGAAATGTTTGTTTTCCTTTAGTTTTCCCGTGTCCCAAAGGGCTCCAATTCCCAGGAGGTTCCCGCTTGGGATCCAATCTGAATCCAATGGCCCGTCTTGCCCAGTGCTAAGGAGAAAGGATGGGTGCAGAGGCGCAATTTTAGGTGCATTTAGTTTTTACCTACTGAGATGGCCTTAAGGTGCCATGCAGTTGTTCCTATTTATAAAAACATTTTTCTACCCGTCCCTGGGGGCGTCCTAGACCCACACACCCTCCCAGCAGAGGCCCCCTCAAAGTCAGAGACCAGATGTCCAGGGGATTAGGCAAGAAGGCTTTGCACTTCAGCTTCGGATCCTTTAACCCCACGGCCTAGGAGCATCTAACCCAGCTGATTCTTGGCCCATTTTCCCTTCTTTTTCAATTCCTTTCCTACTAAGACAGGAAACACGAATCTCTACTCTTGAAACGACTTTAGAAAAGTTTCTTGATCATGATTCAGCTCTTCCGAAGAAGGAACGATGATTTTTACATCATGAGCTCAGACCTCATTTAGTAATCAATTTTAATTAATATGATTTCACTAACATTTTAAAGCAAAAATTGAAACAACACAAAATGGGTATGAGACATGTTGATCGAAGTCACTTATAGATGACACACAAGGATATTATTCATATAGAATTTAGGATTGCGTGGTTGATGAAAAAATTTAGCATATGTAAAACTCTCTAAGACTTTCAAAATCCCTAAACAATATAGTTTAACGTGATTTGCTGATCCCTGATAATTCTTCATTTAAAGTGCATTTCCCACTTGTCAAGTGTGAAACCTAGTGTGCTGTGTTAAGAATCTCATTTTCAATGTAGGGAAGGGCAGACTACCAAGGGAGGCTGCTCTGGCAAACGTGCTTCAGATAAGGCAAAGCCCTAGCTCAGAAATTTTAAACGGTGTGGAAAAGATAGCAACGATTTTTTTAAAAAAAAAAAAACCTTCTGAAATGCTTGATTTCAGGAAACAAAACCAATGTTATTTTTAAAATTAAAATTATAATTATAGCTCACAGATAGAACTTATGATACTCCTGATTGAGAGATCCTTTCATAACAATGATCTAAAATTATAATTGAAAATGGAAGCTGATTTTTAAATTTTTTGTAGCATTTTTCATGCATCTACTAAAGAGAATCCATCTCGTTTTGTAATACCTAGTGAATTTTGGGAAGCAGAGTGTTTGGATTGGTCAATGTTCTAGTGAAACAAGGTAATTGGCCCCAAGGGGGCTTGCAAGAGACGGTAACTGCACAACTCAGCATGCATGACTCTAAACTAAAATTCACTAATTGTCAGTAAATAGTTGTTTTGCAAGGTCGAACTGTGAGAGATCAGCAGGTGCTGGTGAGAAGTCCTTATTGGTGGTGAAAGAAGGCAAGCCATCTCTGCATCTACAGGGATGCTCGCCCTGTGCTTTTGGGGGCCTTACCTGCAACCTTGGTAGACTGGAAGGGGAGTTCACTTTCACGCACAGATTCCTGGGGTAAGGCTATGGCTGCTTTTGTGGGCAACCATCAGATGCTGCTTCCATACCTGTGTCCTCACTTTAAAATCCAGAAGAGGGCTGGAGAGATGGCTCAGCGTTAAAGGAGCATGCCTCTGGGTCCTAAAGACCCAGGTTCAATTCCCCAGGACCCATAATCCAGATGCACAAAGTGGCTAGAGGCCCTGCCACGCCTGTCTCTCTTGCAAATAAACAAATAAAAAAAATTTAAAAAAAAACAAAACAAAGAACTATTTGAAAAATAAATCAATAAAATCCAGAAGAATCGAGAAATGTTGGAATCATTAGCTCAAATATTTGACCTTAAGAAAACTAACAATTCTTTACTCAGCACAGAAAAATAGAAGTAATTTTGGGAAGAGTTTGAAAAGAATTGCTGGCAAACTTAGCGTTAAATTTTTTATATTTAAAAATTTATTGGGCTGGAGAGATGGCTCAGCGGTTGAGGCACTTGCCTCTAGTGCCTAAGGCCCTGGGTTCAATTCCCCAGGACCCACAAGGTGGTGGCTCTGGCGCTCTCTCTCTCTCTCTGTCTCTCTCTCTCTGTCTCTCTCTCTCTGTCTCTCTCTGTCTCTCCCTCTCTCTCTGCCTGTAAATGAATGAATAAAATAAAATAAAAAATAAATTTAAAAAAAGAATTTAAAAAATTATTTACTTATTTATTGTTATTAGAAAGACTGTATGAATGAAGTCTTCTCTTGGTACCCCCATTTCCCTGTCCCCAACCCACTGAGGACTCACAACTTAGCTTTCGTGATTAGTTCTCATGTTGGCTCATATTCTGGGCTCATGTTGGTCTAAAGTTTTGAGTATCTAAAGGCGTATGTTATGCAAAAGAGCTGGTGTATTCCCCAGTGGTTTAACATGACTCCATGAAGCCATGTCCTTAAAATGCATTTCATCAAAAATTAATATTTGGTAGGTTGGTTAACAAATACGTAGGGATTTTGTAGACTTTCTTTTTTGCGACTCTGAGATTATGATTCAAAGGACAAGAAAAGCCTCCAGCTTTTATTATTACTATTATTAGTTTTGCCCCTTAAAAGTAGCATTCTAAAAGATACTGCTCAGGGGGCAGGCATTTACAGACAGACCTGTCTCCCTGGAGGTTCGTTTGGTTTTATTCTTAGATTTCAGAGTCTACAAGATGAATCACTTTCTGCCTACCTTCTGAAAGAGCTAACCTTTCATTATTTACAAAATAATGCTGTAAATGCATATTTAATCGTTGCTATTCAGGGTAGCGTATACATTGTATGCTCATGACTCGATTTTATTCCTCACAAAATTGAGCTAAAATTTCGTTGACTGAACATTTGTAAGAAAGACTCATTACCACAGGAAGGTAACTTTTTTCGAAAATGGCTAAATAGTACCATTGTGCTCCGATGAAAAGAAAGAAGACACTGCTGTGTAGAAGTTCCAGGGTATCTCTATTTTTTTTGGTTAAACACTACTGCGTACATCTTGTCAGTAACACACGCAGGTTCATTATTACTTTTTTGGAAACAGTGTTTTCCTTGAATTGCTTTGGAATTAAAGGCAGAACAATCCAGGTAAATGTTTATTTCACAATTCTGTAATTCAGCCATTCACTGCTCCCAGGTCTTTAGGAGAAACGCGTACCTGTATTTTAATGTATGAGAACAGGCTGAGTTAAATGACAGAGCAGTCACAGTATGGCAAGCTCACCTTCCTGCATGGATTCTACTGCACTGTGTGGTCTTTTCTGATTTTTATATCGCAAATAACTTTGCAAGTGTCTAGATCCACTGCAAACAAAAACTCGGGGAGCAGCAATTGCTCCCCATTCTGACACGTGTGGAGAAGTTGCATCATTGAAAACTTCAGTGATGGTGGGTCGGAATTCAGAAGGATTCACTCATAGCTGCTAAATGGCTAACTGAATTTAAAAGAAGAAACAACCCTTAGCTCTTTTCTGAGGATGCGACCCTGGGTTTTAGCAGCTCTGGCTGGACATCAGGAAACTGTCTCATGGGCACCACAACGTACCAAGGTATGTCCTGGGAGCTGTCCGTCCAGACAGGGACTTCAGCCCTGCTCATCTATTTCTAAAATTTCTGTTTGGATTTATCTTCAGACATGCACAAACAAAACCAGAAACCTAACTTGAGATTTTAAAAGTTCTACTTCACTTTTGGTTCCCCTAAACTGCTTAACCTTACCTGACTACCCCCCCCTTTTTCTACCCTTACCTCTGATGGTTTTTGACTATTTAAAGAATGACCACTTCTATCACAAGAATATAAAAGACTCAGGCATGGTGGGCCTGAGTGACTTGCTCCTCCAGGTAACACCCTGAAGAAAGGACCCTTCACCTGCTACCTGAGCATGGTGGTCACACGTGGACCGCCTCACTTCCTTCATTGGCTCTTTTACTTTATGATAACAACCTCCCACTCTCCAGAGGCATGGCACCCCTCAGTAACAACACACTTGGGCCAGGAGAACCAGGCTGAGAACTAGGCTATCCAGGGTCCCCTGCCACAAGGACTGATCCAGACTCCACGGAGGAGGATATCCAGCTGATTGGGGATGGGGAGGGGGGCATTGGGGAATTGGGGATAACAACTCATTGTTAGCCCACTAAATCATGTAACTCATTATGGTCAATAAGTATATATATTAAAAAAAAAACAAACCTCCCCGTCTGAAATGTCTGCCTTTGGACAATGTTGCAGTCAGCTTTCTTGTTGCTGCACAGATAGAACCCAAGCAAAGGCGGCTTGTGGAGGAATGGGTTTATTTGGCTTACGGACTCAAGGGGAGACTCCATCCTGGCAGGGAAAACGATGGCATGAGCAGAGGGTGGACATCACCTCCGCCACAGCTCTGCAAACAGTGGCAGGAAGGTGTGCCAAACTCTGGCAAGGGGAAGCTGGCTTATAACCCCATAAGCCCGCCCCCAACAACACAGCTTCATCGAGGTTGTAAAACCCAAACTGCCATCAGCTGAGGATCGATCTATCAGAACACAGTCATTTGTTTGTGGGGACACCTGGATCAAACCATGACAGGCAAGGTTGGAGACTGGCCTCTCTTTGTCTTCCCTGTGACCAGACCCTGTCATCTTCTTGGTCCCACCGGTGAGAGGGTCAGCCTAGGCAGGCCAGGTGTCTCTCAAGGCACTGCCCTATACTCAACCCACCTGACTGGCTGTGTCCCCAACTAAGGACTCTACTTCTCTTTCTGGCTCCGTTCACCAACCAAGCACCTGCACACAGCTGGGGCCCTGGACACCGCTGCCCTCCTCTTCCCCATACCAAGAGTGTGTGGCTCAAGCTGGGACTCCACCTTCCCCTTAGGGCTCTGGTCTGGGGGCCATAGCTCCAAGGTTTCACTCGTTTGGCGGGCAGTGCTAAACCCCTTGGCCCTATTTAAGTGACACAGACATTATCAGTTCACATGCAAGCCCAGTAGCCCCTTCCCCTTATCTGTGGTCTCACTCTCTGTGGTTTCGGTTACCTGTGATAAATGCTGGTCCGGAAATAGCAAATGTACATTTCAGAAATAAAAACAATTCATAAATTAAAAACTATCCAGTGTTTTGAGTATCGTCTGGGTAGAGCGATGAGCTCTGTCAGTGAATCCAGGCTGTATGATGCCCCACCCGTGGCCCTTTCCCCAGGCTGTGTATTTTCTGCATCAATCACAGTGGGCACCTCTCAGCTCCTTCCTCTGGAGCCAGTGCTTATGCCCAAGTAACTCTTGTTTTACGTAAGAATGACCCAAAGCACAAGAGCAGCAATACTGGAACTCTGGGGATGCCAAAGCTAGGTTGCAGAATGCTTTCTTCAAGTGACAAGCTGAAAAATTTTAATTCAGAAACGAAAGCAACAATCACACGCCATGGTCAGGTCACTATGGTCTATGGTAAGAGCAAAACCCTGCATTGGGTCTATAGGGTTCTGTACTGTCTGTGGTCTTAGGTGTCTACTGAGAAGATTGAACGGTGTCCTCTGAATAAGTGGGAGCTATCGTATAAAGACCAGCTCGCACACATGCACATATATGTTACACATATAGCTTACACACATGCACATGCAGCCCGCACATATGCTCACACACACCACCTCACATGCGTATTCACTTAGCTCACACACACGGCCGACGCATGTTTGTGCTTGTGCAGCTCACACAAGATTACACACCATGTGCCCACCTTGAAGTCTGTCGTAGTCAGCCACACGCCACTGGGATGAATCTCCAAACCACGCACGATTATGGGAGGAAAATATTTATTGAGCAGATCCAGGGGAAGAAGTTAAGGGAAAAAGGCTGGCCCCTTTTCCCAGATCCAAGCAGAGACAGAGACAGAAGCCCAGCACCAGCACCAAGCAAGCACACTGTAACACACTGGGATTCCCAAAAGGCAGATCTCCAGACCAGGGTTCTGGCTCTTCTCTTGCATATCTATCCTTAGTATTTTACATCCAAATGAGAAAGGGTCAGTCCCGGGGAGGCCGGGCCAAAGTGGCACTTCCTCCAGCCAGAAGCCTGGAGACAATTAATAATTTTAATAAATCCTACTCATCCACCACGACTCAGGGAACTATGCGGAAGAGGGGGTGGAAAGATTGTGAGAGCCGTGGTGGGGGAGACTGTCCAGAGGCATGGCCAGGAGAACCTGGCTGATTACTAGTCTATCCATGGTCCCCTGTCACAAGGACTGATCCAGACGGCTCATGGAGGAGGTTATCCAGCTGAGGGGGGTGGGGAGGGCAGTGGGGAATTGGGGATAACAACTCATTGTTTGCCCACTAAATGTTGTAACTCATTATGGATAAAAATAAAAAATAAAAAAAAATAAAACAAAACAAAAAAAGAAAAAAAATAATTTGAATAAATCCTTAATTCTTTTGGGGGACATGATTCAAACTACCACAAAGTCACTCCAGTGCTATCGTGCACTCACATTAGCTCACGTCCCCATAGCTGCTTGTCCAGATTTTGGCTTGTTTCACTCTCCAGGAACCATGTGACTTGTGTATGGCTATTTTCTACTTTTACAGATGAGACACCAGAGTGCTGGAGGTTAAATGAAGATTTCCAAGCTGGTCAAGCTGAAGTCCTGCTAAACATACACACGTACAAAAGGACACGTTGCACATGTATACTGTACAGGGGAGAATTCTGCTTTAGCCACAGTCTCTGGTCAGCACCAGACGTGGGCTCCCTGTTCTCCGTCGCGCCCTCCAAGCCTCCCCACATGTCACCCTAGCCGGCACCATCATTTGAAAGGTAACTCGATTGTCACAGCTGTCTGTGAAAGAGACGGTGGCCTGGTTCTTCATCCCCTGTGTCATGTGCTTGTGGACAGTTAGTTACAGATGCTGACACGGTGTTCAGGGGTTGACTGGACGAGTCAGCCACCTCAATGTGTCTCTTCTTAGCCTCACTCACTGCTGTCCTCATCTGGTTCTGGGGCCACACAGTGTTGTGACCCAATCACAAAAGCTCCTGGATTTTATGCAAGAAACGTTCTGTTTCCAGGTGATGGCTGTCCTGGGAATTGCCACCCGAGAAAGGAGTTCAGGTCTGCGCCTCTCACAGAATAGCAGTCAAGTCACGCGGTGCAGACACACCCACACACCTGGCCTGCATGCCCTCCATCGCCTAGTGGTCCATCTGGTCTAGTATTGGTGAGCACCTGGGCTGCCGGCAGATACTAATAATCCTTGACATTGTGAAAGGTAGGCTACTGCTCAGCCTACATTTCTTTACCAATTCTATAGGATCTATGGCTTTACAATTTTTTTATTTATTTGCGTGAGAGAGGTGAAAGAATAGGGGCATGCCAGGACCTTTGCCACTGTAAAGGAACTCCAGGTGCATGTGTCACTTTGTGCATCTTAGGAGAGGAGCTCCCATAGATGGAGAGGGAAACAGACCCACCCGGGCTCTTGGCTGAGATGGATATTAGCTACCCCGCTGAAATCACCATCACTGGACATGCCTCCCATGGGAAACTAATTCTTTTGTTTGTGTTATTGAGACAGGATTTAACTATGTAGCCCAGGCTAGGCTGGAGCTTGCGATCCTAACCCCTCAGGCTCCCAACAGGCATGCACCACCATTCCCTGCTCAGAATCCAGAGGTTAAAATGTATTCAACAGGATCATCACTGCATTACAGGAGGTTCAGAAAAAAGATACATGCAAAGGTTCTCTTAAGACCAGCCTGTGGCAAAGTCAATGAACCTGAGCGGCTGGTGCTGAGCTGCTGGTGTGGCAGCCAGGCCTGGACTCTCACTAGAGAGAGGAGTGTGGCAAGTGTGGTGGAGGTCCCTTCCAAGATTAGATGACAAGTCAGGCTCCTTGGTGTCCTCTCAGCTCTAAGGGAAGCCATCTACTAGGCAGGGGCTGCTGTGGGGGTGGCATGGGTTCACTGAACCACACAGAAGGCCGAGGCTGGTGGCGCACAGGCACAAGGCAGGCCCTCTCCAGTGAGCCCCAAGATGACTCTGGCAGCTGATAACCCTGTGCCCCAGCTCAGATCTGTGGCCTCCTGACTGTCAGACAAAAACTGTGTCTTAAAACTGTTGAGTTGGGGTCTACTTGTTGCACAGCACAGATTAGGGAACCTAAGCCATCTGTCTCGGAATCTCCTGAGAAGGACCTCACCTCAGCTGAGCAGAAGTCCCTGCCCTGGAGGGAAGGTTCAGACCTTGTGCAGGACGCTCCTGCAGGACCAGCTACCACGTCTACTCAGCCTCAACCCCTCCCAGTGTCCTGTCCTCTGGCCGAGCATCTTGCTTCTGCCCTGCCTGGTCTGCACCCCTTCCTTCAAGTGAGTGACTCACATCAGCCTTGTCTGTAACCTTACAAATGGCCTTTTGTTGTGGTCAGCTTTCTGGTTGCTGCTCAGAAAGAACCCAAACAAAAGGGGCTTATAGGGGAATGGGTTTATTAGGCTTACAGACTCGAGGGGAGACTCCATCCTGGCAGGGAAAACCATGGCACGAGCAGAGGGGTGGACATCACCTCCGCCACAGCACTGCAAACAGCGGCAGGAAGGTGTGCCAAACTCTGGCAAGGGGAAGCTGGCTTATAACCCCCATAAGCCTGCCCCCAACAACACAGCTCTAATGAGGTTCTAATTCCCGAATTGCCATCAGCTGAGGATCGAGCTATCAGAACACATTCATTTGTTGGTGGGGGACACCTGGATCAAACCATGACACCTTTCTTTTCTCTGTAATACTCACTTGACTACAGCAAACATTCAGAGCTTCCCCCCAGAGCAAACTCGAACCTACCTGTGTGCTCAGGCTTGCTCTGAAATGATGGTCTTTGTAGCGTCTTCTGGGAATGGGGATAGGCTCGCTCTGAAACTGGAGCCGGGTGGCCATCCAGATAGGCCACGCAGAAGGCAGGGGAGCTTCTCGGCAACTCTGAGTCCCAAGGGACCCAGCATTTGTGACTTTAGAAAGCAGAGAGAACTACAGTGTGTGTTGGGGGGGGGGAGCTGGTGGCGATGGCCTGCTGAAGAAAGCAGGGGACAGAGAAGAAGCATCCCTTGAAGTCAGGAAGACAGGCTGGGTCTTCTGGGGGCTCTTGGCCCAGATGGCATATTAGCTATCCATGTGCTCCCTTCTGAAACTGCCACCTCTGGACATGCCTCATGTGGGCCCAAACTTTTGTAAAATCACACAAGCACCCTCAGAAGCAGCTCTCTGCCTTTACAGGTTCTGAAGGCGATTTGCAGGTTGTAAATTTAAGACTCAGCCATGACAGAGCCACACGATTGATAATTCTCTCCACGGGACTTACAGGTTCATAAAGCAGAGAACGTAATATCATTCCCAACCGGCGCTGGGTTCCTTTATTCTTTATACGGACATAATACGGGTCACAGTCACAATTTAATAACAACCCAAGAAGGGCTCAATAGAAGTAAGTTACCATTAGGTGCCGGAAATGTTGTATTTATTTCTCTGCCAGAGCTTGGCCACCACACAGGGTTTGGATGAAGAATAATTGTCACCTGAGAACTGACACCCTTCTGGTGTGAGGTGGTGAGAAGTCATCTGGGGCTCAGTGTAAAGATGTGACCCCACTCAGCAAAGGAGCCAGTCTGGGTTTCCAGTCCTTGTGATAGGGTGCTGGGTCTGGGGGCGTGAGGGGGGTCTCTGGTGGGGGTTACACATAACTATGATGCCCTTGTATGCACAGTTCTGTGCAGTAATTCCTAATGGCTACCTTGTCTGAAATGAGCTGCCTAATTTTATCTGTAAGAAATGGCACCCCTCAGTAACAACACACTTGGGCCAGGAAGACCGGGCTGAGTACTAGGATATCCAGGATCCCTTGCCACAAGGACGAATACAGACAGCCCATGGAGGAGGATATCCAGCTGATCGGGGATGGGGGGGGGGATTGGGGAATTCGGGATAACAACGCATTGTTTGCCCACTAAATAATGTAACTCATGATGGACAATCAATATATATTAAAAAAAAGAAAATTCCCAAGGTGATTTGGACCACTAATAGTTCTTTCAGGCCTTTTTCTCTGTGAGCAACGAGAGCATGTGTGAGCTATGTAAAGCAGAACGAGGGGTTAGGAAATCATCTTTGGTGCTCATTTATAACTTGGTAACTTGGAGATCCAGGGATAAAGGGACACAAAGGCCAAGGCCTCTGTCCCCTCAAAGTGGACATTCCTGGCTCATTCCTTGAGAGCCAGCAGGAACTTCTACTTCCTCGGTGTCTTTTTCTGTGGAACATGTGGAGAAGAGGTTCTCAGCTGAGCCCATGGAGCCTCGGCTTGTCACACCTTTTCCTGGCTTCTCAGATGAGTGTTCAGAGTTTCAGGGTCTCTTGACTCTTTGGAGGTCAGCATGGCTCACAGGTGGACAATGAAAGCCCAAAGGGGAAAAGTCACCAGAGAAGCCTGGCAGGGTCCATAGCCTCAGGGCCAGCCCTGTTTCAGGAAAAAGGAGCAGTTCTTGAAGGGGAGCCTGTGTTTTAGTTTGTCTCACTAAGTGAGGTGCACACTCTAGAGAGAGGAGTGTGGGCACCAGAGAGCGTGTGCAAAACTGGTGTCAGAGGCAGGGAATGTGATGTCACTGAGGCCCAGGCTGCACTGCTGTGAGGAGGTGTGTCCCCACTCTTGAGAGGTAGGTGCTCTGCTCAGATGGAGGGATGAGGGAACAGGTGCAGCCCCCACCCCAGGCAGGGCTTGCTTGGATCTTTTGATTCTTGTTTTTTAAGGAAGTCAGACAACTGGATTATTCCTGCATCACATCAGCCTCGAGAACTCTCAGTGGAATTGTGTACCCCGAAAAGGATGTGTTAGAGCTCTAACCCCAGGCTTCAGAGCGTGACCTGTTGTAGACAGGCAGCCAGGTCCAGATGAAGTCACGTGAGCAGCCCTGGTCCATAACTTGTGTCCACACAACCAAGGGGATTTTGGATACCAAGAGAGGCCCAGATGAGGGGATGGAAAAGTAAGAAGGCTGTGCGAGGCATAGTCTTGTACCACGTGGCTATGGGCACAAGGCCCTGGAGCCCCTGGAGGAAGAACAACCCTGTGCACTCAGGTAAGATCTGTGAGCGGATTGGGTTCTGCTGGCTAAGCCCCAGAAGATGCTGTCATAGCAGCCTGAGGGACGGCATCCTACCCACCAGCACCTGTCTGTGTGCGAACTCTTCCAGCCATGTGCACCCCTGGGGGGCCTTCGACCAAAGACTCAGCACAGTACATAGAGCTGAACTCGCCTCTCAGTCTTTCTCACCTGGCTGCCCACTGGGTGTTCTCCTCCTCCAACATGAACGTGCGACTTCTGTCTTTAGCTGACTTTGTTACTTTTCTTCCTCCTAGCCCTGTCCATCCAAAAATTAATAAATCTGACAATGCATCTTTAATTAAGTTCTCCATAGAACGCAGAACAGAATGGAATTGAGGAACAGCCCCATGGTATGTCCTTAGACATCGCTGCCGGCTCTAACTCTCCTTCCTCTCAAGGAATTAGCTAATAGTTTGTGAGGATGATTTGCTTGGATGGAAATTTATCTAACAGTGTTATTATTGCACTTTTCAACCTTTTCTTTTGGAGATTGGGTAAAACAACAACAACAAAAGACTTTAGAAAACCTTCACAGATTCTTAAAAGCCGGCAGGTGTCTGTGGCAGGTCCTTGGGTTTTCTAGCAGACATTGTCCAAAAAGAGAGGGGCCCTGTGGGTCCCTCCCCATCTGCATGGTGAGATGCCTAGCATCTTACCAGAGGCTGAGCAAGCACGTCAGTTTGTGGCTCCCAGAATCTGCCTTCTGTGCCCAGTGAATATTTACCCAGCTCTGTCATTTTGACATCTTTCCCAAGTTGCCCCCCTTTAGAACATCCCTGACAACGGTGGTGTGATCGAGTCACGCCGTGAGCCCTGAGATGAAATTTACCTGCGCTGGTGTCTCAGCCACAGACACAGAGAAGTGCCCACTTAGCAGCTCTGGGCCATGACAGCCGCTACCCTTGCTCTGCACAGTATGGGCTTTGCTGCTCTGGGAGAAATGACACTGATGCCACCATGTTCTTATTGCCACTGAGACACCTTTCCCACCACCCAGAGGCTGGGAAGCTGGCTTAGCAGGCGAGAGCACTTGCTGAGCAAGACGTGCACCTGTGTGTGATCCTCAGCACCCAGATAAAGACAGCTGGACATGGCTGTGCATGTCCGTACCGCTAGCACTGAAGGGGGCGAAAGGGAGGGGAGACAGGAGCATCACTAGGGCTCCCTGGTCAGTTGGTCTAACTGAAAAAGGGGATCCCTTGTTTCCTTGAGAGACTGTCTCAGGGAATGAAGTGGAAGAGAGAAAGGGCAGGACACCTGATTGGTGTGGAGCCCACACATATCTGCACACATACACATCTGCACACACATCTGCACACACACATCTACACACACATCTGCACACATGTATCTGCACACATGCATCTCCACACACACACACATCTGCACACACACATCTGCACACATTCAAACACATCTGCTCACATACACATCTGTATACACACATATGCACACGTGCATCTGCACACACATGCACACAGACATATGGACACATCTGCACATACCTACACAATACACATCTGCACACATGCATCTGCACACACACATCTGCACACATCTGCACAATACACATCTGCACACACATGCATTTGCACACACATCTGTACAATACGCATCTGCACACATGCATATGTACACATACACATAAGCACACATACACATCTGCACACACACAAATCTGCACACACACCCCTGCACACACATCTGCACACAGACACATGCATTTTTCCACATTGCATTCATTTGATTCCAGTACTGATCAGTCTGTTAAACTGTTATTCTTTGATCAGTTATTGGCTCCAGAAGGGCTCTGTGTGCTGGACAGCACCCTCCAGTAGTCCCTCCTTCCCCACAGACTGGGCATGTGACCACAAAGTTCCCAGGAACTCAGTTCATGTGTGGAGTGAAAGGTCCCTTTCAGGGCAGTGAGCACAGGGCGGTGGCCCCAAGAGAGGTTGCAATACAGAGAAAACTTAGGAATTTAGAAACTGAGATACGTAAGTGCTTTGAGCAAAATGTTCAAACTATTTTCTTCTCAGAAAATCAATCCCCTAAAGGCTCCCGAAGCCAGCTCTCATAGGATGAGCATGCTCACAGCAGAGATGGGGTGAATGCACCGGGGCTTCCTGTGCCTAGCTTGGAAAATCCCACCACTGCAGTATCCCATGGCTTGTATTTGGAGTCTCACTCCACCTTCAATGAGCAAGTGCTGTTTCTGGGACCTTCTGTCCTGCAGGCTGGGAGAGAGGCATTGTTGCAGTCAGCTTTCTAGTTGCTGCGCAGAAAGAACCCAAACAAAAGTGGCTTGTAGAGGAATGGGTTTATTTGGCTTACGGACTCGAGGGGAGACTCCATCCTGGCAGGGAAAACGATGGCATGAGCAGAGGGCTGGACATCACCTCCGCCACAGCACTGCAAACAGCGGCAGGAAGGTGTGCCAAACTCTGGC
>PVHP010028453.1:0-23117 GCA_004024765.1 Zapus hudsonius | reverse complement strand
ATGGCCATTTTTCAAAAACAAAACTGTTTTGCAAATCAAATGACCCTCTCTTTCTAACCAATCTCCATTCCACAGAACCAGGTGGGCTACCAACTTGTTAATCCAGGGGGGGATCAAACAATTCAGGCCCCTTACTTCAAAGAGTCTGCATTCTTCCTGTTGTTCCAATGCAGACCAGCTGGCTGAATTTCAATGGTTGTAATCTCTCAAATATTTGCAGGTGAATGGGCAGCAGTTTCGACCCAAAGATCTTTCTTTCTGTGCCATCTCCGTCTGCTCACACAAGTCCATGTTTACGTCAAGCAACCCTCTACAGGTTTCCAGGACACAGGCAGGCAGAATGCAGCAAGCCTCTTACACAAAGCCTCTGGCACAGTGCTGACCAAGTTTTTTCTCACCCTCATAAGCCAAAGCTCACAATCCATAGTCACAGCACTGCAAGGTCTCTCTCAGGACAGGGTTTGCAATCCATCCACGTTCCTCCTGTAGATCACTTCCAAAAGTCCAAAGCCACAAGATCAGGGTTCTAGCAGCAACAGATGACCCCACATCCTGGTACCAAAACTGTTACAGTCAACTTTCTAATTGCTGTGCAGGAAGAACCCAAATAAAAGCAGCTTGTGGAAAAATGGGTATATTTGGCTTATGGACTCAAGGGGAGACTCCATCCTGGCAGGGAAAATGATGGCATGAGTAGAGGGCTGGACATCACCTCTGCCACAGCACTGCAAACAGTGGCAGGAAGGTGTGACAAATACTGGCAAGGGGAAGCTGGCTTATAACCCCCATAAGCCCGCCCCAACAACACTGCTCTAGTGAGGTTCTAATTCCCGAATTGCCATCAGCTGAGGATCGATCTATCAGGACACATTCATTTGCTTGTGGGGGACACCTGGATCAAACCATGACATATGGGATACCATAAAAAGAACAAATCTCAAGATGATGGGGATCCCAGAAGGAAAAGAAAACCAAACTAGGGGCAGAGAATATGTTTTCGAAAGAATTACTCAAGAAAAATTTCCACACTTAGCAAGAGATAGTCCTGTACATCTAAAAGAGATATGGAGAACCCCAAGCAAATTGTAACTAAGGAGGAACAGCCAAAGAAATATCTTAGTTACAGTGCCAAACATTGAGGATAAAGAGTGAGTCCTTAGAGCAAGGAGAGAAAGGACACTCAGCTATAAAGAAAACCCATCAGAATCACCTCAGACTTCTCCATAGATACTTTAAAAGCCAGGAGAGCTTGGAACAAAGCGATCCTAGGCCTAAGAAACTACGGAATCCAACCTAGACTACTGTACCCAGCAAAGTTATCCATCATAATAGATGGAGAAATGAAAGTATTCAATGAAATTAACTAGCTCTACAATTACTTGAACACAAAGGCAAACCTTCAGAATATATTTCATGAGATATCCCATGTAGATGAGACAAACATCCAACCTCAGGAAAGGAACAGAGAACAAGCAAGGTAACACCAAAGAGATAACAACAACAGCTCAGATATCAATCTCTATATTCTCTCAAACATGGCAGGGTTTAAAGCAAACCTCACAGTTATAACTTTGAATGTAAATGGACTCAACTCTACTATAAAAAGACACAGGATAACAGGTTGGATCAGGAAAATGGACCCTTCCATCTGTTGCCTTAAAAAAAACACATCTTATCACTAAAGACAGCAACCTACTGAGAGTAAAAGGGTGGAAAACAATTTTTCAGTCATGTGGGAATAATAAAAAAGCGAGAATAGCTACTCTAATATCTGACAAAATAGACTTTAAACCGAAATCAATAAAAAAGGATGACGATGGCCACTTCCTACTTGTCAAGGGAATGATACAACAAGAAGACATCACTACAGTAAATATGTATGCACCAACTGCAAGGGCCCCTCATTTCATTAAGAATAAATTACTGAAAAGCACAGCAGATATAGATGCCAACACAATCATAGTAGGTGACTTTAACACTCCACTGTCATCCCTAGACAGATCGTACAAACAACAGACAAGCAGGGAAATCAAGCTGATAAATGGCACCATAGACAATCTAGGGATAACGGACATCTACAGAACATTCCACCCCAAGGACACAGAATACACATTCTTCTCAGCAGCACATGGAACCTTCTCCAAAATTGACCATATAATGGGCCATAAATCATCCCTCAACACATTCAGAAAGATCAATGTAATCCCCTGCATCCTATCAGATCGCAATGCATTAAAGCTAGAAATGTTTTAACAATGGGAGAGGATCCAAAAATTTCACAAGATATTGGTGACTGAACAACTCACTCCTGAACAATTAATGGGTCAAACAGAAATCAGACAGGAAATACAGAATTTCCTAGAAACAAATGATAATGAGTTGCAAACTTTCAGAACATGTGGGACACAATGAAGGCAGTCCTAAGGGGGAAATTCATTGCACTACATGCCTTCATAATGAAGACAAAGAGGTCTCAAATATATCACCTATCCTCCACTAAATGTCATTAGAACAGATAGAAAACAAACCTAGGAGCTCGATATGCAAGGAAATAACTAAGATCAGAGCTGAGATTAATGACTTGGAAATGATGAAAATAATTTTTAAAATAGACAAATCAAAGAGTTGTTCTTTGAAAAAGTCAATAAGATTGACAATCCCCTGGCCAATTTAATAAAATGATGTACAGAGAAGGCCCACATCAGCAAAATCAGAATTGACAAGGTCACAACAGATCCTGAAGAGATTGGAAGTACCATCAGGTCATACTTCCAAAACCTCTACTCCACAAAATTAGAGAACCTGGAAGAAATGGTTAAATTTCTGGACACCTACCAACTACCAAAGCTTAGCCCAGAACAGATAAAGATGCTAAATAATCTGATCACAATCACAGAGATTGAATCTGTAATCAAGAACCTTCACAAACGAAAAAGCCCATGTTCATATGCTTTCTCAGCTGAATTCTACCAAACCATCATAGAACTGAAACCTTTCTTTTTAAAGCTTGTTAGGAGCAAGAAAAAGTGGGGAGGGTCCTAAACTCCTTCTATGAAGCTAGCATTGTCCTAATTCCCAAACCAGGCAAGAATAAAACAACAAAAGAAAACTACAGACCAATATCCCTGATGAACTTGGATGCAAAAATCATAAACAAAGTCCTAGCAAACCAAATACAAACCTACATCAAGAACATAATTCACCCTGACCAAGTCGGCTTTATCCCAGGGATTCAGGGATCGTTCGACATACGTAAGTCGATGAATATAATTCATCATATTAACAAACTCAAACACAAAAACCACACGGTCATCTAAATTGATGCTAAGAAGGCTTTTCAAAAAATTCAACACCATTTCATGTTCAAAACCGTGGAAAGAATAGGCATAGATGGCCTATACCTCAACATCATAAAGTCAATATACAGATCTCCTAAAGCACAAATCATCCTCAACAGGGAATGATTCAAGGAGTTCTTGCTTAATTCAGAAATAAGAAACAAGACAGGGGTGCCCACTCTCACCACTGCTCCTTAACATAGTGCTTGAACTTCTATTCCAAGGAATAAGACTAGAGAATAGCATAAAGGGATACAAATTGGAAAGGAAGAAGTCAAACTATCCCTCTTTGCAGATGACATGATCTCATATATATATATATATGACCTAAAGAAAGCTGATAAATGTCTTCAGCAGAGTGGCAGGATAGAAAATTAACACACAAAAATCAGTAGCCTTTCTATATACAGAAGACAAACATTCGGAAAAACACATCAGAGAAACTGTCTCATTTTCTATAACGTCAAATAAAATCGAATACCTAGGAATATCACTAACCAAGTTAGTCAAAGACTTATATAAAGAAAATATTGAAACACTCAAAAGGGAAATCGAGGAGGATGTGATGAGATGGAAAGACATTCCATGCTCATGGATAGGGAGAATCAATATAGTAAAAATGGCAATCCTGCCAAAAGCAATCTGCAGATTCAACGCAATGCCAATAAAAATCCTAACCTCCTTCTTCACAGACATAGAAAAAATAATCTCAAAATTTATTTGGAAGCGTAGGAGACATTGAATAGCTAAAACTATTCTGAGCAAAAAAAAAAATACGCAGGAGGTATCACCATACCTGACTTTAAAACGTACTGCAAAGCCATAGTAGCTAAAACAGCATGGTACTGGCAGAAAAACAGACAGACTGACCAGTGGAATAGAATTGAAGACCCAACCTTTAATGCAAGTAACTTCTACTACTTGGTCTTGGACAAGGGTGCCAACAATGTATGCTGGACTAAAGATAGCATCTTCAACAAATGGTGGTGGACAAATTGGATAAACACGTGTAAAAAACATGAAAATAGACCCACTCCTTTCATCATGCACAAAGATCATCTCCAAATGGATCAGAGACCTCACTATTATCCATAAAACCCTGAGCACCCTGGAAGAAAAAAATAGGAGGAACCCTACATGAGATAGGAGTAGGTAATATGTTCCTGAGCAAATCTCCAGTAGCCCAGGAAGTGCAACAGTCACTTAACCAATGGGACCTGATCAGGCTCAAATACTTCTGTACAGACAAAAACACCGTTCTCAAAGTCAATAGACCGCCTTCAAACTGGGAGATGATTTTCAGGAGCTACAACTCACACAGAGGCCTATTTCCAGAAACTACAGAGAACTCAAAAAAATTAGTAACAAAAACCCAAACTGCCCCCTCACATAATGAGGCAATGATCTCAATAGAGGATTCACAGAGGAGGAAACACAAATGGCCTTTTCTCACCTCAGAAAGTGCTCAGCATCTTTAAGCATCAGGGAAATGCAAATCAAAACTACCATGAGATACCACCTCACCCCTGTCAGAATGGCAATCATAAAGATAAACAACAACAATCGTTGATGGCGAGGATGTGGAAAAAAGGAACCCTCATTCACTGCTGGTGGGATTGCAATCATGTTCAACCGCTATGGAAAGCTGTGTTGAGACTCCTGAACAGATTGGACATAAAACTTCCAATGGACCCAGTTATCCCTCTACTAGGCATCTATCCACAAGATGTCACATCTCGACGCAGAAACATTTGTACAACTATGTTTGTAGCAGCTCAATTCATAATAGCCAAGAATTGGAATCAGCCCAAATGCTCATCCATGGAGGAATGGACAGAGAAACTGTGGTATATTTACACGATGGAATTTTACTCAGCTGAAAGGAAAAATGAAATATATAAATTTAGGAAAAAATGGTCTGACTTTGAGCAGATCTTACTAAGCGAACACTCAAAAGAACAGAGAATCAAATGCCGCATAGTCTCCCTCATATGCAGTCCTTAACCAGGATAACCGTTTTCTCTATGCAGACTAGTAGAAAGAAGTCAGACGTTATGAATGAGGTGTAAGGGAAGGGGGAGGGGAATGGCTTAAGCATGAGGTTAAACCAAATTAGGTTCAAAAACATAAAATCCTCACGAACATACTGTAACCTACAGAGCAAGTAGTGGGTGTCAACTGACAAGAGGGGCCATGAGAAGTAGCGGAGAGTGTCTAAACCTGTGAATAATTGAGCAGTCTGACAGCCCCAGGTCCCGGCCACTGGTTCCTTCCCTCACTGAGCTGTTGACCAAAGTGACCCATGAGGTTACAAAAACAAGACAGAATTCTGTCAAGGTTCTTGAATGCCCTCCCCAGGCATGAGACAAAATCCTGTTGCTGAAGAAACTACAGAATGCCATCGATCAGCATCAAGAGACCCTTCGAGTTCTGGAATGGTAACCAGCCCCCAGATGGCATTTAGTGCAGTGCTGGAAAGCAATACACAAGCTGACAGGGTAAGCAGATCTATAACAACTGGAGTAAACAGACCACTGGCATGAAACACAGTCTAAGGCCATGAGTAGGCTGACCACACCTCCTACTGGGAGAGAACAGCAAACCAAGAAAGGAGCACTTGTGCAATGGAGGAGCCTGGACCTGCGGGAGACAATCAACAGCCTTTAAATTCAGCCAAATATTCTACTTAGTGAGGGAGAACCCTTGATTGGAACTGGGGATTCAGGGCGATATGCACCGGATCCCGTACTCTTGGGTTCCCAAGAAAAGATGCACTATGATGGGGAGGCTACTAAAAATAGAATCTAGGTAATCCAGAATGGTGTATATTTGTTAACCTATACTGATCTCACTCTCCAATGGAGATTGTGTTTGTATTTTTCAGGATGCAGCGAGAGAGCTGTGGCCAATATAACCCTACCAACCGACTACAGGAAGAAAGCTGAGATCCTAGCAAGAGATGAGCCACCACAGTCATATCATGGAGGATCCATATGGAACCCTGCAGAGAATGATGGGATGAACAAGAGACCCACAGCCACAACCATTCAATCAATACAGGATAAGCCAGTGAGAAAGAAACCAATGATTCTCAACACAAAAACCCCTAAACTCACAACATTAAAGCAGCCTTAAAGTCACCCACCACGACTCAGGGAACTGTGTGGAAGAGGGGGCAGAAAGATTGTGAGAGCCGTGGTGGGGGAGATTATCAGAGGCATGGCACCCCTCAGTAACAACACACTTGGGTGTGGAGAACCCAGCTGAATACTAGGCTATCCATGATCCCCTACCACAAAGACTGATCCAGATGGCCCATGGAGGAAGATGTACAGCTGACTGGGGATGGGGAGGGGGGACAATGAGGAATTGCGGATAATAACTCAACGTTGGCCCACTAGACAATGTAACTCATTATGGACAATTAAAAACAAAGCAATACAAATATAAATAAATCAGAATGATGAAAAAAGGAAAATGGAAGTGATACATGGAAATGCCTATACTGTAGAAGATATATCTGACCACTATAATCAGCCTAAAAATTTTTTCACATATGTAATATCTCTGCAAAGCTCTCAGTATGAACTTCTTTCTATGACTGGTTTTTTGAGGCATAACTTTGATCTCTGATTCAATTTTGGGTTTCTCATCAAGATTTGGATTTGATAACAAATAATTGTACATGATCAGTTTGTCCTCAATTTTACCTTTTACCACTTTCAATTATGAAGACTGGCGTTTTTTCTTCCTTTTAATATTGCTGATGCTGTGTTACAAAGCATATTTAATCTTGTTTATGACAAAGTGGTGTTAAAAGTTTCGTCCTTAACTACTTTTCTAGTTGAGTTTTATGCTACATTTCCTGACTGGCATATTTGTGTTTCATTATAGTAATTATAGGGGAAAAGGTCAAAGGAAGGAAGTGATAAGTATAGAAACATAGCTACAATCAGTGCCATCTCTGATATCTTCACCCTTATTTACTAAAAACAGTGAGTTCACCAAGAGTAACACAGCAATCAAAGTTAAGTGGCAAAGTTAATTGGAATCCAGCAGTCTTCCATATTCTCAGGCTTAAGTCAATGCTCTGTGTTATATGCATGATCCTGTTTTTTTTTTTTATAATTTGGAGAGACTAAAAGAAGTGTTAAAAGGAATATAGATTAGGACCTTGGAATTGCTTTAAACTATCTTTCAGGTTTGGTACTTCCAACATGTACCTAGAAGGGAAGAAGGATCAGGAGTTCCCTGGTGATTCTGTTCTTTCTCTGTGAGTATGGAGACACAATATACAGCAGCCTCAAGTGGAGAGGGGAGGCAGGAGAATGTGAATAAATGAAGCCTGATAAGCTTGTCGATTTTACCTCTATTTCTTACATATGTGTTTTAACTTTTGAACTTTATTGAGCAGAGCAAGGCCCAGAGCTGATCGCTTTGAAGTGAGATTCAAGAACAGGGCCTCTAGATGTCCTGGTCTAAGGGCAATACTGATAAGCATATTTTGCCTAGAGGCAGTTCAGATGGAATCAGCAGGTAGTGATTAAAATATTCAAAGACAAAGATGGTAGAAAAAAGAGTTCTGTTTCTTCTAATTTTATACAAAGTGAATTTAAAAGATAATATGGAGATTATATTCCTTGAAGACCATTCCATTACTTGAAGTAATGAACAGTTGCTAATATTCTGAAATTTCACACTGCAATGATTGCCCTGTATTTTCTTATAATTTTAAGAAACACTAGAACAATAGCTTTGCTCCTTTTATATATGGGATTACAAATGAATCACCTAGAAGAAAATTAGAGTTATGCAGGCATGAGATATATTGATATTGTCTTTTAAGCATGTAACATGTTGTGGACCTATGATTTTTCCTCTGTCTTATGAAGACTACAAAAGCTGAATCCAAAGCTGAAGAAAATAGACATCTGTCAGAAGATCTGTGTCTTTAGCTATTTCAGAGAAAGATTATTTATGGCATTATAGGGATTTTTCAGGGGCTATAATTAATGTTGCAGTAGAGAGAATAATTCTGTGTTCATGCAGGGCCTGACATATGTACTGTTCCCACATTCCAATATGAAAAAAAATAATGTGACATTGAGTACTCAGAAGTGAGGAATAAATAGCCCTATATTTAATGATGCTCTGGTGTTAGCCAAGGCAGAATAACACAACGAAGAAACTAAGCCAAGAAGAGCATGTGAAACAAAAAGTAGAAAAGCAAATAAGAATCAGAATGGAAATCAGTGACCTAGAAAATGGAAAATCCACAAAAAAACAAAAACCGATTCGTTGAGTCAATTACTCTGGTAAATCTCTACCTAGACTCAAATTACGAGTATAAGGAGTAAGAGATAACATCACTATTGATTCTACAGATAACAAAACATCAAGGGATTTCTATAAAGAACTGCATGCCAATGAACTTGAAGGTTATGATTTTATAGATATCAACAGATTCACCATTGTCCACATTAAATCACCATTTCTTAATATTTGACTTCTAAATATGTCTAGAAATTTCTTGACCTTTCTATCCTTTAGCATTTACAGTCAAGCCTAGGTGACAATCTTACTTTATTGTGTCATTCCTAGCTAAATTCACTGACCCTCCCTACTCCTTTTTTGAAATTATGAAAATCTGGTTATATCATTTACTTCATTCCTGAACAAGTAACTTTTTATTACTCTAAGAAGTACAAACTTCTTGACATAATTAACCTCTTTCATCTCTTTTTTTCTCATCACTACTTCATACTCTATAACAAGGTGTTTCCATATGAATCACATTACTTTTTCTCTTTTAACTGTCTT
The DNA here is from genome assembly GCA_004024765.1 of Zapus hudsonius. Taxonomy (NCBI): domain Eukaryota; kingdom Metazoa; phylum Chordata; class Mammalia; order Rodentia; family Dipodidae; genus Zapus; species Zapus hudsonius. Next base: position 13,959 of record PVHP010028453.1, on the reverse strand, counting down.
AGTATTACTATTATATACTACTACTAATAATAATTTAATGCTACTTACTATTAAGTTACCTTTTAACTCTTTCTATAATAACTTGTTTTTTCATTCACCCTCTGTTGTAGTTTAGATATAAAATGTCTCCCTCAAAAGCTCATATGTTAAAGGGTTGGCCCCCAGCTAGTGGCACTAAGGAAGAGATGATTGGATCATAGGGATCGACTGATGAATTCATACTGAATGGGCCATATGGGTGGCCATTTTCATGAGATTAATTCTTCCAATACATGAGCATGGGAGAGCTTTCCATCTCCTTGTACTTTTCTCAAATTTCTTTTTTCAGTGTTTTAATGTTTTCATTTTAGAGGTCTTTCTCTTCCTTAGGGATATTCCAAGATATATCTATTTTTGGCTATTGTAAATGGGACAGTTTCCATTTTTTTGTTTATCATTTGTATGTATGATGGCTACTGATTTTTGTGTGTTAATTTTATATCCTGCCACTTTGATGCATGTGCATATCATCTCTAATTCTTTTTGGGAAGAGTGGACAATGCTGTCTTGTTCCATACCCTAGTGGGAATGCTTCAAGTTCTTTTTTCTTTTCATTTTGCATGTCACCTGCTTTAAGTTTGCTATACAGCCTTTACTATGTTGAGATATGATTTATCCATCATTAGTCTCTCCAGTATTTTATTCATGAAAGGGTGCTTTTTTCAAAAGACCTTTTCAACTTCTATTGAAATGATCAAGATTTTTGTCCTTAAGTTTATTTATCTGATGTATTACATTTATTGATTTCTATGTATTGAATCATTTTTCCAAAACTGGGATGAAATCTACTTGATTGAGGTAGATAGTACTTTTTATGTGTTCTTGGACACGAGTCACATGAATTATATTGAGAACTTTTGGTTCAATCTCAATCGGTAAGATTGGTCTATAATTTATTTTTCTTGTGTCTCTCTCCACTTCTGGTATTAGTGTAATGATGTTTTCATAGTCAGAGACAGGGAACATTTACAGATTTTCAATTTTGTGAAATAACTTGAAAAATGATGGTATTAGTTCTTCTATAAAGTTTTGGTAGAATTTGCAAGTTAATCTATCTGAACCTGGATTTATTTATTTATTTATTTATTTATTTATTTATTTATTTATTTATTTATTTATTTATTTGTTGGTTGTAAGGCTTTTATTTACTCCTTCAGTATTTTTTAGATGTTATGGCTCTATTCAGATAATTTATCTCTTCTTAGATTAGCTTTGAGAGATCATATGAGTCAAAAAAATTTATCTACTTCTTCCAGATTTACCAACTTTATGGAATATAGGACTTTGATATATGATCTTATGATGCTTCCAATTTCTTTTTTATTTTTATTTTATTTTTCTTTATTGTTCATAATGAGTTACATTGTTTAGTGGGCCAACCATGAGTTGTTATCCCCAATTCCCCGTTGCCCCCCTTCCCCATCCCCAGTCAGCTGGATATCCTCCTCCATGGGCCTTCTGTATCAGTCTTTTTGGTAGGGGACCATGAATAGCTCATTCTTCAGCCGGGCTCTCATGTCTCAAGTGTGTAGTTACTGAGGGTTGCCAAGTCTCTGCTATTCTCCCCTACCACGGCTCTCACAATCTTTCTACCCCCTCTTCGGCTCAGTTCCCTGAGTCGTGGTGGGCGAGTATTGAGGCTACTATGGTGTTGTGAGCTTAGGGGATTTGTGTAGAGATTCGTTGGTTTATGTCACACTGGCTTATCTTTTGTTGATTGAATGGCTATGGCTGTGGGTCCCTTGTACATTCATTCTCTGTGGGGTTCCATATGAATCCTCACCCGTATGACTGTGGTGGCTCATCTCATGCCAGGATCTCAGCTTTCTGCCTGCAGTCGGTTGGTAGGTTTATATGGGCCACATCTCCCTCGCTGTGTCCTGAAAAATACAAACACAATCTTCATCGTAGAATGAGGTCAGTATAAGATAACAAATATACAACAATCTGGATTACTTAGCTTCTATTTTTAAAAGCCTCCCCGGCAGTCAATCGCATAGTGCATCTTTACTTGGTAGACCAAGAGTATGTGATCCATTGCATATCGCCCTGAATCCCCAGTTCCAATCAAGGGTTCCTCCTCACTGAGTGGAATATTTCGCCGAATTTAATAACTGTTGTTTGCCTCCCCCAGGCTAAGGCTCCTCCATTGCACATGTGCTTATTTCTTGGTTTCCTTTTCTCTCCCAGTAGGAGGTGTGGTCAGCCTACTCGTGGCCTTAGACTGTATTTCATGCCAGTGGTCTGTTTACACCAGCTGTCGTTCAGCTTCCCATGGCAGCTTGTGTAGTGCCTTCCAGCATAGCACTAACTGCCATCTGGGAGCCAGTTACCATTCCAGACCTCGAAGAGTCTCTCGATGCTGAACGATGGTATTCTGTGGTTTCTTCAGCAACAGGGTTTTGCCTCAGGCCTGGGGAGAGCATTCAAGAACCTTGACAGAATTTTGTCTTGTTTTTGTAACCTCATGGGTCACTTTGGTCAACAGCTCAGTAAGGGAAGGAACCAGTGGCCGAGACCTGGGGCCGTCAGACTGCTCAATTGTTCACAGACATAGACATTCTCCCCTACTACTCATGGCCCCTCTTACCAGTTGACACCTACTACTTACTCTTTAGGTTTTAGTATGCTCGCGAAAATTTTATGTTTTTGAACCTAATTTGGTTTGGCCTCATGTTTGAGCCATTTCCCTCCCCCCTTCCCTTACCCCACATTTATAACCTCTCAGTTCTTTCTACTAGTCAGGATAGAGAAAACGGTTATCCTGGCTAAGGACCGCATATGAGGGAGAGTATGCAGTGTTCCATTCTCTGTTCTGTTGAGTGTTCGCTTAGTAAGATCTGCTCAAAGTCAGACCATTTTTCCCTAAATTTTGATGTGTCATTTTTCCTTTCAGCTGAGTATAATTCCATCATGTAAATATACCACAGTTTCATTGTCCATTCCTCCATGGATGGGCATTGGGTTGATTCCAATTCTTGGCTATTATGAATTGACCTGCTATAAATATAGTTGTACAAAATTTTCTGCATCGAGATATGGCATCCTGCGGGTAGATGCCTAGTAGAGGGATAGCTGGGTCCATTGGTAGTTCTATGACCATTCTGTCTAGGAGTCTCCACACTGCTTTCCATAATGGTTGAACAAGTTTGCATTCCCACCAGCAGTGAATGAGGGTTCCTTTTTCACTGCATCCTCACCAGCAACGATTGTTGTTGGTTTTCTATAAATTTCTATAAATTGCCATTCTTACAGGGGTAAGATGGTATCTCATTGTGGTTTTGATTTGCATTTTCCTGATGCTTAGGGATGCTGAGCACTTTCTTAAATGAGTCAAGGCCATTTGTGTTTCCTCCTCTGTGAATTCTCTGTTGAGATCAGTACCCCATTTTGTGAGGGGGCATTTTTGGTTTTTGTTATCAATATTTTTTAGTTCTCTGTGGGTTTTGGAAATTAGTCCTCTGTCTGAGTTGTAGCTGGAGAAAATCATTTCCCAGTTTGAAATGGGGTCTATTGGCTCTGAGTATGGTCTGTTTGTCTGTACAGAAGCTTCTGAGACTGAACAGGTCCCATTGGTTAAGTGTTTGTTGTATTTCCTGGGCTGTTGGAGATTTGCTCAGGAAATTTTTTCCCACTCCTATTTCTTGTAGAGTTCCTCCTATTTTTTCTTCCAGGGTGTTCATGGTTACCGGATTTATATTAAGGTTTCTGATCCATTTGGAGTTGATTTTTGTACAAGGTAAAAGGAGTGGGTCTATTTTCATTTTTTTACACATGTTTATCCAAGTCCTCCAGCACCATTTGTTGAAGATGCTATCTTTGGCCGAGCATACATTGTTGGCCCCCTTGTCAAAGACCAAATAACTGAAGTTACTTCCATTTAAAGCTGGGTCTTCAATTCTGTTCCATTGATCTGTCTTTCTGTTTTTATGCCAGTACCATACTGTTTTTGTTACTATGGCTTTGTAATATGTTTTGAAGTCAGGGATGGTGATACCTCCTGAGTAGGATTTTTTTACTTAGAATAGTTTTGGCTATCCCAGGTCTTTTGCCCTTCCAAATAAATTTAGAGATTATTTTTTCTATGTCTTTGAAGAACGAGGTTGGGATTTTTATCGGCATAGCATTGAATCTGTAAATCGCTTTTGGCAGGAATGCCATTTTTACTATATTGATTCTCCCTATCTATGAGCATGCAATATCTTTCCATCTTCTCACATCCTCCTCTATTTCCTTCTTGAGTGTTTCAATATTTTCCTTATATAAGTCCTTTACAGCCTTGGTTAGTGATTTTCCAAAGTAGTTGATTTTCTTTGAGGCTATAGAAAATGGGACAGTCTCTCTGATGTCTTTTTCTGTCTGCTTGTCTTCTGCATATACAGAGGCTACTGATTTTTGTGTGTTAATTTTGTATCCTGCCACATTGCTGAAGGCATTAATCATCTCCAAGAGGTTACTGATACTATTCTTTGGGTCTGATATTTAAAGGATCATGTCATCTGCAAAGAGGGATAGTTTGATTTCTTCCTTTCCGATTTGTATCCATTTTATGCCCTTCTCTTGTCTAATCGCTTGGGCTAGAAATTCAAGCACTATGTTGAAGAGCAGTGGTGAGAGTGGGCAGCCTTGCCTTGTTCCTGAATTGAGTGGGAACTCCTTGAGTCATTCCCCATTGAGTATGATCTGTGCTTTAGGAGTTTTGTATATTGTCTTTATTAAGTTGAGGAATAGGCCATCTATGCCTATTCTTTCGAGAGCTTTGTACAAGAAGAGGTGTTGAATTTTGTCTAAAGCCTTCTCTGCATCTATTGAGATATCCATGTGATTTTTCTGCTTGAGCCGATTAATATGATGTATGACATATATCGACTTGCGTATGTTGAACCATCCCTGCATCTCTGGAATAAAGCCAACTTGGTCAGGGTGGATGATATTTTTGATGTAGCGTTGTATCCGGTTTGCTAGGACTTTGTTCAGGATTTTTGCATCTAGGTTCATCAGAGATATGGGTCTATAGTTCTCTTTTCTTGTTGCATCTTTGCCTGGTTTGGGGATTAGGGTAATGGTAGCTTCATAGATGGTGTTTGGTAGCCTTCCCTTTTTCTATGCTTCTAAAAAGCTTCAGACAGAGAGGTTTCATCTTTGTAATGAAGGCTTGGTAGAATTCAGCTGAGAAACCATCTGGTCCTGGGCTATTCCTTTTGGGAAGGTTTTTGATTACATCTTCAATCTCAGAGGATGTGATAGGTTTATTTAGTGATTTTATCTGTTCTGGATTAAGCTTTGGCAGTTGGTAGGTGTCCAAATACTTATGTATTTCTTCCAGGTTCTCTAATTTTGTGGAGTAGAGTTTTTGGAAATATGACCTGATGATTCTTCCAATGTCTTCAGGATCAGTTGTGATCTCACCATTGTCCTTACTGATTTTGTTGATTTGTGCTTTTTCATTACTTCATTTGATTAGATTGGCCAGGGGTTTGTTGATTTTATTAACTTTTTCAAAGAACCAACTCTTTGATTTTTCTATTTTTTTATTGTTTTCTTTATTTCCAATTCATTAATCTCAGCTCTGATTTAAATTATTTCCTTTCGTCTTGAGCACCTCGGGTCTGTTCCAATGATCTTAGGTGGGTTGTTAGGCAATTGATATGAGACCAATCTGTCTTTGTTATGAAGGCATTTAGCAGGATGAACTTTCCCCTCAGGACTGCCTTCATTGTGTCCTATAAGTTCTGGTATGATGTGTTATCGTCATCATTTAAAGCTAGGAAATTCTGAATTTCCTGTTTTATTTCTCGGATGACCCAATCATTTTCTAGGAGCGATTTATTCAGGCGCCAATACTTTGTGTATTTTCTGGATCTTGTTCCACTGTTAACTTCTACCTTTAATGCACTATGGTCTGATATGATGCAAGGAACTATATTAATCTTCCTCAATTTGTTTAGGGAGGATTTGTGACATAAGATGTGATCAATTTTAGAAAAAGTCCCATGCGCTGCTGATAAGAATGTATATTCTGTGTCTTTGGGATAGAACGTTCTGTACATATCTGTTATCCCCAGTTGGTCATTGGTGTCATTAAGCTCCATTATATCCCTGCTGATTTTCTGTTTGGTTGATCTGTCTAGGGCTGATAGAGGGGTATTAAAGTCCCCTACTATGATGAAATTAGAGTCTATTTCTGCTTTATTTTTGAGTAGGGTTTCCTTTACGAACTGTGTTGCACCCGAATTTAGTGCATATATGTTCATGATGGTGATATCTTCCTGCTGGATACTTCCTTTGATGAGTAAGAAGTGACCTTCCTTATCCTTTTTAATTGATTTTGGTGTAAAGTCTATTTTGTCAGATTAATGTAGCCACACCTGCTTTCTTTTTATTTCCACATGCCTGATAAACTGTTTTCCATCCTTTTACTCTAAGGAGGTTTCTGTCTTTAGAAGTAAGGTGTGTTTCCTGTAGGCAGCAGATGGAGGGGTCCATTTTTCTGATCCAGCCTGCATGTCTGTGTCTTTTTATAGGGGAGTTAAGTCCATTAATATTCAGTGATATAACTGTGAGCCTTGCTTTAAGCCCTGCCATGATGAAGGGGTAATGGGGGTTGTTGTCTCTGCTGCTGTTATTAGCACACTGACTGCAATTGTTGTGTCTGATCTCTGGTACCCTTCTGAGGTAGATTTTTTGTTTCTTCTGTGTGGGATATCTCTTGCAGGATCTTCTGAAATTTTGGCTTTGTGTTTAAATAGTTGTAGAGCTGGTTTATTTCATGGAACACTTTCACTTCTCCATCAATCATGAGGGGTAGCTTTGCTGGGTAGAGTAGTCTAGGTTGAAAGCCATACTTCTTTAGCCCCTGAAAAGCATTATTCCAAGCCCGTCTGGCTTTCATGGTTTCTAATGAGAAGTCTGAGGTAAGTCTGATGGCTTTTCCTCTGTAAATTAAAGTTTGCTTTTCTCTAGCAGCTTTGTGTATTTTGTCTTTGCTTTCTATGTTAGGCATCTTAATTAAGATGTGTCTTGGAGAGTTCCTCTTCATGTCCTGTCTGTTTGGAGTCCTCTGGGCCCCTTGAAAGTTGAGTGGGCTTTCTCTTGTTATATAGGGAATGTTTTCTTGAATAATTCTGTTGAAGATATTTCCTATGCCCTTAGCCTGGGCTTCTTCTCCCTCTGGGATCCCCATGATTCTCATATTGGTCCTCTTTATTGTATCCCATAGATCCCTCAAGTTTTGCTCACTTGATTTCTTGAATTTATTGAAACCTATGACATCGTTATTAATTCCTTCTGACTTGTCTTCAATTTCTGAAATTCTGTCCTCCAGATTGTCAACTCTGGGACTGATTGATTCAAGGGACGTTTTTAACATCTCCTTTTCATTATTTGTTTCTGCTGTAGCTTTGTTTATAGACTCCAATTCTTTGGTGAGATCTAATTTCCAATCTATTTTTGTTTTTGCTTGGGATTCCTGATAATCATTTTTAATTTTTTTTAGGTCCTCATCAAATTTAAGCATTTGGTTGTCTACCCCCTCTTTTAACTGATTTATTTTCAATTCACTTACTGTGTTTCTGAATTCATTCATATTTCTCTCCATTAAATTCATTCTGGAGACTATGTTTGAGTTAGATACCTTCATCTCATTCATGTCTATTCTCATCATTTCCATATCAGCCATTATCTGCTTCATATTTGCATTGCAGTTGTGGTCAGGAGTCATATTATTCTCTCTTTGAGATTGTGTATGTGTTGCCTCTGTTTCTTTGCCAGTCTCCTGCTCCATAAAAGGACTAGGGGCCCTGGGTTGGGGAGTTCCGTCTTTGATTTCTGTGGGTTTTTTTCCTTTGATTTCTTTCCATGTCTAGGTAGGTGAGTGGGACACAGGTACCCTAGGGGGTGCTCTTCAGCCTGTTTTGCTTCCAATGGGAAGATCACCAGGTTTGATCTTAAATGAAGGTCTTTCCTGTTGGGGAGTTCTGTGCCCAGCAAGGCTAAGATTTTTACCTGACTGGATCACCCTGCTCCTAGATGGTATGCTGGAGTAGAAACACAGTCCCAGCACTCCAACTATAGGGCCCAGTGTTTTCCCACCTGACTGTGCCCTCCTATCTGGTGCCTGTTGGAGCCGCCTTTGCCAACTCAGCACTGGCATAGGTTCCCTGGTGGTGCCTGAGGCCTGGCTCCACCCAGCAGCTGCAGTCCTGCGTGCTAGTTCAGCTTGCCTGTGGAACGTGATCGCCTGTGTATTTGGAGGGGTCACAGGGGGAAGTGTGCCCAAGAATCGCTGGAGGGTCAGTGGCGCGTGGTCCCCAGTGCCCGCCAAAGCCACTTTTGTTCTCCCACCCTGGCATAGGTTCCCAGGTGCCTGAGGGTCCTGCGTGCTCCGGGAACCGAACCACGCTAGTTCAGCTTGCCTGCAGAACGCGATTGCCTGTGTATTTGGGGGGGTCTCAGGGAGAAGTGCGCCCAAGAATCACTACAGGGTCAGTGGTGCGTGGTCCCCGGTGCCCGCCGAAGCCGCTTTTGTCCTCCCAGCCCTGGCATAGGTTCCCTGGTGTCTGAGGGCTGGCCCCACCCAGCAGCTGCGGACAGAAGTGGTCGGGGAACCGCGCTCGTTCAGTTAGCCAGTGGAGCGATTGCCTGTGTATGTGGAGGGTGTCTCAGGGAGAAGTGTGCCCAAGAATCACTGGAGGGAGGCTGAAGGAAGGAAGGGGGCCCTGGGAGGGAGCGGTTCTCAGCAGCGCCAAGAGCCGGTGGGAGCCAGAGCTAGGAGTGGGGGAAGGGTGGCGCTTTGTTTCTCTACCGAGTAGAAAGCAGATGGGAAGACCTGACCCCCCAGCTAGCGTGGAGTTGGGGAGACAGTAGGTTTGGGTTCAAGGACAGCTGGGGTCCCGGGTTTGGATCCCAGCTGAAGAATCAAACCTTTTCGAAGAGAGTCCTGGTGAGGCTGCTACTAGTCCGCCATGATGCTCTGCCTCCCTTGATGCTTCCAATTTCTTTGGCATACATTGTGACATCTCATTTTCATCTCTAATCCTGCTGATTAGAATTTCCTCTCATTTTCTTTGCACGATTTTGCTCATAGGTTTATTAATCTTGTTTAATTTTTCAAAGAACCAGTTCTTCATTCCATACATTTTTAAATTTTTTTCTTCATTTCCAATTCATTTATTTCTTTCCTAATCTTATTTCTTTTGTCTTATACTTTGGGTTTAGATTGTTTTTGCTTTTTAACTACCTTCAGAAGGGTGGTTAAGTTATTTCTTTGATATCTAGTTTTGAATGTTAGAATTTAGTGGTCCAAACTTTCCTCTTAAGACTGCCTTCACTGTGTCCCATGAGTTTTGGTATTTCGTGTTTTCATTGTTATTCATTTCCAGAATTTTTAAAAATTTCTTTCTTGATTTCTTCAATGAAACATTGTTCAGTGTGTTGCACACTCTCTAGGAGTTGGTACATTTTCTGTTATTTTTCTTATAAATTTGTTGCTTTATTGCATTGTGGTCAGGTATAATACAAAGTGTTAGTTCAGTTTTCATAAATTTGTGGAGACTTGATCTATGTCCTATTACATGATCTATTTTACAGAAGGTTCTGTGAGCTGCAGAAAACAAATGTGTATCTTTTAAAAAAATATCTTGGATGGAATGTTTCTTTGGTGTCTGGTATGTGTTCTATGGTGTTTTGTAGGCCATGTTTTCTCTATTTTCTGTTTAGATAATCTGTTTATTGATGATAGTGGGGCATTAAAGCCATCCACTATTATTGTGTTGGGATTTAACCTGATATAATATCTAGTAAATTTTGTTCTATATAATTTGGTAAAACTGTGTTTGATGCATATATGATTATGATTATAAAATCCTCTTGTTGAATTTTTCCACTGGTGAGTACAAATGATTTTCTTTCTCTTTTGACTACTTTTGATTTAAAGGCTATTTTGTTAGATATTAGTATAGCCACACCAGCTTGCTTCCTACTTGCATTTGCTTAATTATGTTTTTCCATCCTTTCAACCTAAGATGGGGCCTGCCTTCAATGATAAGGTAGGTTTCTTTAAGATAGTAGATGGATGGATCCAGCCTGTTAACCTATGTCTTTTGATTGGGGAATTGAGTTCATTGATGCTCAGAGATATAATTGAGATGGGCAAATTAATCTCTGTCAAGTTGAAGATTTTGTTGAGTTTGATATTTTCTTAATCTTCATTTGCTTTCATGTTTTTTCTGGTTTTTATTTTTTTTTCACTCCTGTAGCTTCCTCAGTACTATTCAGTGTGGAGCATTCTATACAGTAATCTCTGTAGGGATGGCTTAGTGCTCATATATTCATAAAGCTGGCTTTTATCATGGAAAGCTTTTCTTTCACCTTCTGTTATGAGAGACAATTTTGCTGTGTATAGTGGTTTGGGTTGACAGCTGTGTCTTTCAAAATTTGAAATATTTTATTCTAATTCCTTCTGGCTTTTAGAGTTTCCATTTAAAAATTGGATATAATTCTGATGAACTTACCTTTGTAAGTGATGGGCTGTTTCTTAGAGATTTTAATATTCTTTGTTTTCTGTGTTTAATGTTTTCACTGTGATGTGGTATGGGGAATATCTTCTCTAACCCTACCTGTTTGGAGTTCTATGTGCCTCTTGTATTCTCTTTTGTAAGATGCAGATTTTTTCCTATAATTTAATTGAAAATATTATTTATACTTTTGCCCTGTAGATATTCCACTTTTTCTATGCCCATCATTCAAATTGTTGGTCTTTTTAAGGTATTTGATATTTCCCTCACATTCTGTTTGTATGTTTTTCTTAACTTGTCATTGACATTTGTCTCCCTACTTATTTCCTCTGACTTGGCCTCAAACCCTGATATTTTGTCCTTCACATGATATAGTTTTTTTGGTGAGGTTTTCTTGTGAGCCTTTTGAATTATTTAAGTTTTGATTTCCATTATGTTTTTCTCCAGTATCTTTCTATATAGTGAATTCCATTTTCGTTTCTTGGTTTGATTTTATCATGTCTGTTGCAGCTCATTCCTTTATTTGATTGTGTCTGTTGAGCTCTTTTTGTTGATTCACTTCCATGTATTCAGCTGTCTATGGAGTTATTTTGTTGATTTTCTTCCTTTCCTCATAGCTTCATTAAGTTTGTTGAATATATTTAATAATTGCATTTGGAAAATAATTTTTAAAAAATGTATTCATGTGAGGGAGAGAGAGAGAGAGAGGGAGAGAGAGAGAGAGAGAGAGGGAGAGAGAGAGAGAGAGAGAGAGAGAGAGAGAGAGAGAGAGAGAGAGAGAGATACCCATGGCATTCAGCCACTGCAAACAAACTCCAGATACATACACCATGTTGAGTATCTGGCTTTTCATGGTACTAGAGTGTCAAACCCAGGCCATCAGGAGTTGCAATCAAGTGCCTTTAACTGCTGAGCCATCTCTTCAGCTACCACTGGTGCCTTTGAGTAGCCTGGTCATTCTTGCTCTGGGGATGTATGGATGGGGTGGTATATCCACTGTTAGAACAGGGCACGGGGGTGAGCCTATGGTGTACTGTTCTCTGCGGACCTGAGAGCTAGTCTCAAAAAAATAGATTTTTGATTCTAACTTCCATGTGTCTGCTAATACATGGTCCATATTGAGAATATGATTTTTATTGCTCTTTAATTCTAATGAATTCATGTGTATTAATATTATCAATTTTATCCAAAATTGAATTCTGATCTATTAATTTAATTATACTTATGTGACTATTCATAAAGCATGAATTTTAGGTAGAGAGTTTTCCATTGGGTTACAGCACTGCATTCAGTTTATGATGGTATAATTGATTGAGTAGTGTATTATACGGTGTGAAATGAATTTTGCTTTTAGTATTTCTCCAAAGTTCTTTTTCTTTGGCTTTGTTCTTTTGACCAGAGTCACTTCTGAAATAAAAGACTCCAAGCAACTCCTATTCCAGGGGTGAACTCTTTGCTGTCACCAAAATTCTAATTCTTGCATTAGATTTTCTTCTATACTTAAAATGCTCAATGAACCATTACCCAAAAACTTCTTATTTCTGATAACCAGAACATTCATGGTAATTTATTCTGTGGTTTTGATTTTCTTTCTTATTCTTCATCACTTTTTTCTGAATTACAAGTCATTTTGTTCATTGCTAAAACTTTCAAATGTGCATAATATTTGCAAAAGGAAACAAAATTCAGATATGAATCTGTATAAATATTTTGGTATGTTTTTTAATGTCACTATGGTTTCTATTGTTTGAGCTCTTCTTTTTTCATAGTTGCTTCAAATAATTACTTTTTATTTTGGTTTTAATTTTTGTCTTTAAATTTAGTCCAAACATTTAAATTTTTTTTAATTTTTGCAAAGCAAAATTTTTATCCTATTTATCTTGTTGTTTTATGCTTAGAAATGTCTTTTTCAGTTGTGAAACCCATATTAGCTTCTTTTGTATGTGTATGTCTCTGTGGTTTGCATATGTGTATGTGTTTGTATGCATATGGGTACATGTTCATCTGTGCATGTTGGGACCAGAGGTTCTCACCAGATGTCTTCTTCAATCATTTATTTATTTAGGCATAGTTTTTCGTACCCAGAATTCAATGATTCTACTAGTCTTGCAAGTCATTTGCCCCAGAGATCTCTTGTCTCTGACTTTTGAGTACTGGAATTAGAGGAAGGCCTACATTCCCATATCTCATATATGTGGGGATCTGTACTCAAATCCTCACACTTGCATAGTCAAAAATCCCTGAGGCTTTGGAGGACACACCATAGATACAGTTCTACAGTATTATGGAGCCACTTTCAGGGCCTTATTTAGCCTTTATTTTTCCTCATAGACTCAAAATCCAAATATAATAAAATTATAAAGTGGTCATTCTTCAGCATTAACATGAAGAGTAGACCAAAATATTCAAACCCTAACATTTATATATGAAAGGGTGTGCCTGGAAGGATTCTGGTTAATCAGTAGCAGTGTACATGGGAATGCAAGAGAGATGCTTTTTACAAGAGATATGGTAAGGGAAAGTAATTATTGAACCTTTTGAAAGCCAGATGGTGGAACCTAACTTTCAGACTTTGAATCATTACTAGGAATATGCCATCACAACTGAAACTCATGTTCTCTTGGGGGACTGTTTAGATTATGAAAACAACCAATTAGATACTATTGTTTGCTTTCTCTTGCTTTGATATTTTCTGTTCATCACTTGATACTGTCTGTTTCCCTTCTTATTGTCCTCAGAAGAGTGTAACATGTTAAAAAATGGTCCTATGTCATGTTTGAATGGATTTTACATCTCTTAAGAAAGTGATATCTACTTGTGTACACTACTACTTTAAGGCAATAAATAAGCCATTTGCATCAATAACTTACATTTTTTGTGATAAATTCTCACTATTTAGCTCAGGCTAGTCTGAGATTCATGTTCCTTCTCCCACAACTTCCTGAATGTTCAGATTAGAGGTGTATACTACCACATGTGATTTAGAATGGTTCTAAAATAACAAAACACATTTGTAGAAGAATAAGAACTTATGGGTCTTGGTTTGTTGGAAAATATTGATATAGCTTGAAATATTATAGAAGCCTTAGAACAGAATCATGGGCACATTGGCACATAAGAATAAGGCTAGATCTTCATGAAATTAGGAGATTCTTCTCAATTTTCTTTTTATAATCTGAGGCTAAGAACATTTTTTTTCCATGAAGGGACAAATAGTAAGTATTTGAGGCTTGCCAGGCCACAAAGTCTCTGTTACAGTGTATTAGTCAGGGTTCTCTAGAGGAAACAGAGTTGACAGAATGGATTGTAGTAAAAGGGAATTTATTTGGGTAGCTTATGACAATCCAACAATAGCAGTCTGCAGGCCCACAGGTGAAGAAACCAGTAGCTGTTCAGTCCATGTGGC